>BMAW01068237.1:618628-651040 GCA_019974015.1 Nephila pilipes
AAAAAAAAAAAAAAAAAAAAAAAAAAAAAAACTACATCGAATCTGAAATATTTTTTTGTGATATAAATGGTTTGCTTAATGATGTACATTAGAATGAACTTAATTTTGGTAGTATACAAATCATCATAACTTTCCTCTGAAACTTTTGGTTTCTTATTTTATTTAAAGTTCAAAATACGTTTTTTTTTATGATTCATCATAGGTATTTTTCAACTTTTGTTTCAATAATTTGGACGGTTCTTAGCAAAATTTTAATTACATAAAGCGAATATATTATGTAGGTAGATTATTTGCTTATAACGCACATATAGTTTTCCCATCTTAAGCAATCCTATTAATAAATTTCATTAATTAAATAAAAGCGTTATCCATGCATGTTATGCCACTGGAATACACATAGAAATACTTATTAATTTTATTATCTTCCTCTCTTACTTTGTGACATCTCGGCCTCACTACCTAGTTCTTGATCCATTATAATTAACTTAAAGTTCAGTCACGAAGAAAAAAATCTAAATAATTAGACAATCAAATCTTTCATAAAATTTTATTTTTGTTTAAAAATAATCAAAATTAATGTAAGTATTATGAATGGGGAGGAGAATCTTCACTTGGTTTCATTTCAAAATTAATATTATAAATGACATACTGGATCCGAGACCGTAATAAAACTTGCAAACTGTATTGGATTGAACATTCATTTTCAGATGATCACTTAACACCAAATGTCGAGTGCTATAATGCAATATTTTCAGGGTAAGAGCTCGTCCAACCTTGCTCTTTAACCCTTTCGATCTCTCTCTTCTTCGCTAATGATCCTCTAGCATGATCTCTCATTCATAACACTTACTTTATGTATAACAAAGCTGATTTACATAGTTCATAATTTGAGGCTCTGGAATCAAACAACGTTATAGAAGTGTCCATAGGGTTAGCTCAAGAGAAATACTTTTGAGAACATCGTTACATCTTTTAGAAAGAATATTACTAGAAAATCTCGTCTTTCTATTATCATTATAGCATGATAGTAAAACAATTCTGTATATACCAGTCAAAATAATTGCTCTTTTCCCACATTTGTTGAAACAACATTGTTATTTATGATCCGTTTGAACGGACAAAATATTTGACACACTTCCAGAAGACAACTGCATTTATTATAAGGAAACCAAACGAAAAGATAATTTTTAAGTTCGAGAAGAATAAACTCTTCTGCTCCTTCAACCAACTAATAGAGAAAAGATCTTAAATTAGAGGAGCTTACTCTTTCTACACTTCTAAATAAACTTTTAGAATTGGAAAACTTAAAGTTGGTGAACATAATAACAAGCTACCTGATTATTTGCTTGAACTTCCATCATTTGATTCTTTTTCCAAGCGTAATTTTTCAGTGGTTGTCAAAAATGCATCTATCCCTGAGAAACTTTGCGCTTGCTGCATTAGTTAACATCGGATGATTTTTTAAAATTTTTGTAGTGGCATACGCATCTCGGATTAAAACTGAAAGTTCGTTAACAAACTTACCTCTCTCAAGCATAATTAACAACAGGAACAAAAAAAAAATCTCGAATTCGGTAAATGTGTTCGGTGAGACAGTGATTCGAGGTTACAAAAAGACACTTTTGAGAAAGAATCAAGAAAATTGATGATGGGTTTATACACATTTATTTGTGACTGTTAGAAAATACTTTTACGGATTAAAGTATTTTAAATGACAGTTATTTCAAAGGCCTAGAAGACATTGATATACAAGAAATGTTCTTTATAGTTTTAAATTCCTTAAATTTAATAAGTTTCAAAACATTTCATATATTTGTGCTGTTTTTCGTTTGAAAATGAAATTAACATTTTAGAAATCGATATTCAAATTTGTGATAAACGGAACGTGTCTGTGTGATTGTACTTCTGATGACTTAAGTTTTAAAAAAAAATCTCTGGAAAAAAAAGTTTTTTTATTGTGTTCCACTAAAACCGTTTTCACTGTTTTTAAAAATATGTCTTGAATATTAAAGTAATAACAATATGTTTCCACATCTTCAAACTAAATATTGTTTTTTCTCATTGTAACAAAAACTAACAATTACTTCATGTTCATATAAATGAAATCAATAATGAATGAAATCTTATGAACAAGCACAGACACAATACCAATGAAAACAAGAAGAGTGAATAGCATCAAAGTAATTTTTGTAATTAATTGTTTAAAATTTGAATATTGTTTATTTTTAGAATGTAATAAGTCATAGTTCTTACTGAACAGTATAATTATAATTTTTAAGAAGTACTGTTTATAAAGCTTACAAGAGACTTAAGTAGAAGTAAAGAACTTCGTTCTACACACAAGAAACATAATGCACCTATCAGAAAACTAATACCATTGATAAAAATATCAAATGTAATAATAATTATATCGGGTGGTTTTAATTAGAGTTACACTTTTCAGAGGCCTGTATAACCTGTTCTGCTTATCGGATTTTGATGAAACTTGGAATATATGCAATATGAACCACGGGGAAAAGATTTCTGCAATAAAAAAATAGTACAAATTTTGACCACCAGGTGGCTTTTATCGAATATTGCTTATGCAAATCCATAAAACCTCTATATAGACTTGCAGTCACAGGCAGAGAATCATTCAGCGTGCGTTTATCATCGTTAATCAAGCCTTTACAAAAAAAGATCGAACTTTACTGGTAAAAATGTTTTATCAGAACGGCAACAATCTCTGAATATCTTCGTTTAAAGGATCTGCAATAAAGTCCCATATCGAGGATTCGTTTGAGGAAGATGATCATGAAATTTGACGAAACTGGGGATATAGGTGTGGAAGAGGACGGAAACCGGTTGGGATTGAAACTTTCGAAGAAGTCGCTACTGTTGTGGTTGAAAGATTCTCCAGTTCCATGTATTCTTCAGGAAGTGGTCGATCAATGTCACGCGAGTTGGAAATTCCGTGGTCGACAGTACGAAAAATTCTGCGATACATTTTAAAATGGTATCCGTATAAGATCCACGTGATGCAAACGCTGAAAACTCAAGATTACAAAACGCGCCTTGAATTTGCTTGGCGATTTTTGGCGAGAATGGAAATTGATGACGCGTGGCCTTGGAAAATTCTATGGTCAGATGAGGTACACTTTTATTTAGATGGAGCTGTGAATAGTCGAAATTGTCGTATAAGGAGTACTTCACCACCTAATGTCATGCATAAATAACCACTGCATTCTGTTTATGTGACTGCTTGGTGTGAATTTATTGTTGAGTTTATCCTCGGGTTTTTTTTCTTTGAAACTCTCACTCCATAAAATCCTAAAAGATGCTCTGTCACGAGTGCACGATACAGTGAACTCCTTCGACAACAGGTCATTCCTGCTTTACAGAAACGACAATATTTACAAACCACTACCTTTATGCAAGATGAAGCAACTCCTTACAATGAGCGCCAAGTCAGAGCACTGCTTAGTGCTAACTTTGGCGATAGTCGTGTAATATCCAAGTATTTTCTGGATGCATGGCCTTCTCGCTCACCCGAATTTAATCCCTGTGATTTCTGGTTGCGGGAATTTCTAAAAGACCGTGTTTACGAAAGAGGAATTAGGACTTTACCAGATTTGAAAGCTAGCATTATATGCCATGTGGTTGCAATCTCTCGTGAGTTGCTTCGCGCTACCATTGAAAACGCTATAATGCGCTTTCAATGAACTATTTTTTGAACTATTTTTTTTTACTGCAGAAACTTTTTCCCATGATCCATATAGCATATATTCCAAGTTTAATCAAAATCCGATAAGCAGAACGGGTTTTACAGGCCTCTGAATAGTGTAACTTTAATTATAACCACCAGGTATTAGGCATTGTTCGCTTAAAAAGTTTTATTCCTGCAAATTTCAAACTAAATTGAAAATTTAGATCAATTAAGAGACTTATTTTGCATATGTTTAAATCAAGCTAGGTGTGAATCAATATTAAAAATAGTTTCCTTTTGCATGGATCAATTAACTTTAAAATTATAATCTGAATTTTGTTAAAGAAATTAAAAGTTTCTGTTTCAAATTATATGCTTATGAATTAATTTGTTTGTAATATCAGGTAAAAAAAAAACATTCGCATTCGAAAGAATTAAAATTTCGTCAGAATATGAATTTACCAAAAAA
This sequence comes from Nephila pilipes, assembly GCA_019974015.1. Lineage (NCBI taxonomy): Eukaryota > Metazoa > Arthropoda > Arachnida > Araneae > Nephilidae > Nephila > Nephila pilipes. The sequence continues at coordinate 622,783 of BMAW01068237.1, forward strand.
ATTCTTTCAAAAATATGCCATTATGTTTTTAAATAAAAAAAAAATAGTCATCCTTTAATTTAAATGGTACAAAAGATGTATTTTTAAGTTCATAAATCTTATGCTAATTTTAAATTCTTAGATATTTCTTTTTACAGTTTAATGTGTTTTTCCAGATGTAATATACCTATAGTGCAAATACACAGCACAAAAAAGTAATTCTATTTTATATTTTAAGATTTTGTGACTTATACAGATTTAGTTTTGAATTTAAATAGTTTTATCGTATAATGCAATCAAAAGTTATTTCAATTTTTTCAGTAATTACTAATGAAATTAAATAGAATAATGAGACAGAATATTTATAAAAATGGTAAAATATAAAATTATTAAAGCATTTTGCACATTATTAAAGAGATGAATTTTATTTGAATGATAAAATTATATATATATATATATATATATATATATATATATACATAATTTTCTAAGTTTTTCTATTTAGCTATGAATTAGTTTGCTAGAGGGCAGTGTTTTATAATGATTTTCTTGCAACTTTAAATTTGGTTTTTAATTATTTTTGTCTTTTAGGATCCCTTTTTATAAATTTCTCATTTTATAAGTGACTTTAGAGACTGATAGGTTCATTCTAATGTTCATGTTCACATTTTGGCAAAGGTTAAACATTGTTGCACTTCACGTGGAAAGCCAGTATGGTGTTTTGGGCTACAAGGTTTTATCACTGATTTTTATTCTTTTTTAAATCTTTGCATAACTTGAAATATGGCATTATCGAGTTTATTATAAGTAAATAAATCTTTTTTCTAAATTTAAATTGTTTTTTTTTCTTATGTAACTTGCTAAATAAGGGCACAATTCTTTATATATGATGAATGTAGTTTTATATACGTGGTGTTATGAACTTGTAAAATGTTGGTATTTTTTTTTGTTTCAGTCTTTGCAATTTTTCGTTTTTAATATTTTAGTACTTGCTTCTTAAATATTTAATCTGTCCGTTTTGTGTGTTTTTCTTTTTTAATTTAATTTTTAAGATAATAGGTTTAAGATTTTATCCAAGTTATGTTTTTGGTTTTATAATCATTTTTTAATAATATATTTTGTTAATGGGAATAGTTTGACCAATAATTCTAAAATAACCCAGCTTAATTGTCTAAAGCCTGTTATATTTAAATATATTATTTCCCATTTTTCTGTGTTTTTTTAAATGGCTTTTTTTTCCAAAATATGTATTTTTAATCTCTCTGATTTTTGATTTATTTTTATCTTTCTATTATATTTATATATACTCATTGCCATAAAAATTTGCGCACCAAGAAGTAAGAGTGGGATTGTTACGATACTTGGCATGAAGGTACGTGTCAAACAGATATATAAAAAATTAGAAATACAGCGTAATAGCGCATTGTGTAATGCCACCAGATTGCGTTGAACTTCGTACTCTTTGCATTATAAAATAGGTAAGCAAAACTTGTTTGAGTGTATTTAATCTATTGCAGAGGGACGCTTTTAAATTAGAGATGGCATTACGTCACCATCGGAAACAATATAAGCAGCTGTCAGAGTTCGAGAAAGAAAGAATCCTAGATATGATGGGAACCGTATGGTCAGCCCGGCGAGTAGCTGACCACCTAACCCTTTTCTGATTTTAATGTGAGGAGGGTTTGGGACCAGTGGACAAGAGAGAGGCCTGTTACATAGCGACCAGGCTCAGGACGTCCTGGACAGAACAATTATCGAGATGACATTCACATCATAGGCACTCACACATAGTGCCAACAGTCTCATTGTCTACCATCCATACACAGGCAGCACCTTCACTAAGGGTATCTGTGTCATTTCGTTCCATCGCAAGGCTCCTGGTTGAAGAACAGTTGCTATCGTGGCGTCTATTACGTGTACTGTCTTTGACACCCACTCACCGTCACCTCCGTTTGGATTGGCGTTGCGCTTGAAGGGATTGGACTGCAACCGAATGCAATAAAGTCGTCTTTAGCGTCGTATCCAGATTCAATTTTGGAAGTAATGTCAAATGTGTATGTGTGGGGATACCCGGTGGTGAACGTCTCAATCTGCCTTCGCTGTACAGAGGCACACCGCTCACACAATTGGTGTGATGGTATGGGGTGCCATCGCCTATGACACATGGTTACCCCTAATATTGATCCACGGCACCCTAACAGCTCAGAAGTACGTTTGTGACATTCTTCAGCCAAATGTGTTGTCACTAATAGAAGGGCACCTAGGAGCCATTTTTCAACCGGACAAAGCTCGCCCACAAACAGCAAGGGTCTCCCCCTTCCCTAGCCTGCTCGATTCTCAGATTTGTCACCGATTGAGCATATCTGGGATAATTTAGGATGGAAAGTTGGACATTCTACGAGTTTGGTCGAATTAAAAGCGCGTTTACAGAAAAATATGTTATTTATTAGTTAATATTTTAATTTTTAAATTTGTAAATAATTGTTAATTTGACATATTTTCAATATATTTTTTGTTAAAGAGTTTTAAGCCAGTAAAACTTTTTGGTATCTTTAAATCAATCAATTTACTTGCATGGTTTCATTTAAACAAATCAATCAGTTTTTACTTAAACGTTGAATTCTTTCATGCAATAGGGTTGGTAAGAGAGAGTATTCATATGAACTTTGTGTTATGTTCTTTATGTCTTTAAAACCTTTTTAATAGTAATGCCTGTTTTAGTTTTTTTGAAATTGTTCAAATCTTTTATAGAATGAAATAATTTCTTTCCGCAATTATTATTGTTATCTTTAAAAAACATTTTATTCTGATGAGTTGTCATTGGTAAATATTTTATATTACATTTTGTCTTAGAATGCTTACTTTTTTGATTGATTTTTAGTTTAACTAATATTTCTAATTTTTCATATATTTTTAAATGATTAGTTAAGTGTAATTTGTCTGTTTGCAATGACTTTGAAAATTATTGCTATGCTTACCTTTTTTCCTGGGTTTGATTTTTGTGAATTTGTTGATTTTGGTTTGTTACCATCTTTTTTTAATAATGTAATTTATTTAAATGAGATGGTTTGATTAGTGATTACCAATGTAAACATCCATTATTCCATTCCAAGGTATGGAATAGTATTAATTATTTCCATTATTCTACATTTTTCTTTTCTGTCACATGTTTTTTTATTAAATTGTTTGGATCTTTAATAGTTTATTTTGATTTTTGGTTTTTAGGTTTTAAATTTTTGATTGTTTTATTATTGAAGCAAAATTTAGATTATTAGTCATTAATTATTTAGAAAATTATTATTTCTTTTTAGACATAATATTAAAAAATATATAATTCATTTTTATAGCACGTAGTACTATAATTTAAGTGTTGTATTTTATTTAAAGATATTTCGATACATTAAATACCAAGTTTTTAAAAATCTTTATTTTAACGTCACGCGATTTTTAAAATAAGATTAGAGAGCCAACTAATTTCTTACATCATCATAAAGTTCTCATTTTTTTTATTTAAAAGCTCTCATCTATTGTAATGCAAAGAATAAAAATAGACAATTTTTGTAAATTTCAGTCGTGTAAATTTAAACATTATCACGCCATTTGAAGTGCCTGAAACTATTTATGAATTCAACATTTGCTTATACATAATATAAAAAGAGCTTCAAATTAATTATTTAAAATTATAAAATTTTATTTTATCAGTTAATTTTATTTGCAAAATTATAAGAATATCGACACAATTTTTATTTCAGAAATCCAAACAACCGTAATAATTTCTTTTGGGTGAATTTTTTTTATCTATATTGCTTTGACTCCATTGATCTAATTTAAAAATATAGAGCAGCTAACATATAAAAACCTTTTAAAAGTTTTTTTTTGAAAAAAGTCATCTCTGTAAAGTATTCTTCCGCAATTAATTTCAAATTGAAAAAAAATGCTCTTTATTTCACTTTTACTTTATTACAGTATTTCTCACTTTTACTTTATTTATTTCGCTTTATTTAAAAGGAAAAATAAATTAATAAGAAGTAGTCACTTTAATCATATATTTCCAGGTTTGGTATTTGAAATATTATGCAATGTGTATTTACTCTACCGAGAAAAACTAATTAATTCTACCTTTAAAGAATAAGATTTGCAAAATTATTCTATTCTGTTTTTTCTTTTCTTAAAATTCATCTCATTGAAAAAATTCAATTACTTTATTTACTGTAGAGAAGCAAAGAAAGCAAATTTATATTTTTATCAAGCTCTTAAGAATAAATTTCTATTGTGAAATTAGTTGCTTTTATTATTTTCATATTTTAATCTTCTGTAAAAAATAGGATTGTGTATAATATGAAAATTTGGAATAAAACTTAAAAATTATCTTGAATTGCAGCTTAAAAAATGAAATTGTTTTCCATATATAGATAAAGTTAAGTTTTGGAGAGCAAGATTATATTTAAATAAATTGTCTACAATGAAAAGAATGAGGAAGATGATTTCCCAAAGTAAGAATGAGAGAGAGTAATTGAAGGTATATTGACATTGTCTAATTTTAATATTGCTTAAAAAATCTGGTGATGTAAATGTAATAGTTTTATTAATAACTTTTTTTTTTCATTTCAAAAATACAATCATATTTCCCCTATCATATTTTTGAGAGTTATTTCAGTCAAGGAAGTTCAGAAAAATCACATATTTATAAACATGTTTCTGGGTGTAGATTTGATATACCAAATCGTGAAATATCGCAATATTCCAATTATTGAAGTAAAATGAAGAATCTTTCATTTTTATTTATTCTCCTCAAGTGCACCTTAAGTAAGTGAGAAGTGGCAATTCAAATTCGCATTTCAACGTTTTCCCTACTAGATCAATTTCGATTTCGAAACTCAAAATATATGTATATTTATCAACGCATGTGATCAAATTCTGCAATATTCTCTTGTTTTATTTTTACTAAACGCATTTTTCCCTCGTAAAATACTGTTTTTCATTATTTCGAAAATATAGGGCTTCATTCATTTTTGATTTTTTACTTCTACCTACTTTTTATGCTCAAATTGATCTCCAAAATCAAATTTGCCTTCAAAATAAGATGACGGTGTGTTTACAGTTTCTGCAAGCAAAAAGAGGATTTCATTTTCTTCTCAAATCGATTCTGCCCTTTCATAGATACAACAGAACGCTGCAAAGGAAATCCAAACAAGAGTGGAGAGATTCTGATTAAGTAACAAATTTTCTGAACTTTGTGTTCACAATGGAAACATTATTGATGATCAAATTGCAATTTTATATCTATACAGATTTTTTCTATCAAGAATAAATATCACATAGTACTAGAATAGCTGCAATTCTCCTCACAAATATATTTTTAAATATTTTTTTTTTCTTATACGACACAAGCGGAATTTTTTGCCTAGAAACAGAAGAGTTTATTAGATTATGGGATCTAAAAACAGAATTTTTATTATCGTGATAAAAGTACACATACTACATTTTCAATATAGTGAGATTTAAAATACATATTTGTTGGGTCTTTCACACACACACACACCAATAATAATAATAATAATAATTGTATATGTATATACAAAATAATAAAAGTTTAGTAGTATTCGTACAATTGCATTTATTTCAAGAAAACTGTTTGACTTCTTTCGAAAATAAATATCTATGTGTGTAACAATCACAAATTAATTTAAGATCTTCACATCATCCTTTAATGGTATGAGTGTAGTGTTGAGCTTCTCGTATTGTTTAGAAAGTAATAATACTGAATATATTATGTCGAGTGAATATATTATGTCGAGTAAATATATTATGTCAAATATTATGATGTCGAGTGATCGCTTACAGTTATGACTACGAAGGAAACGAAGTCATTTGAGATACGGGTAGCTGAACAAGCAGCCATAAAAGTATAAGTGAACATGACGTGAAACTCATAAACTTAGCAGTATTGCAAAAACTTTGGACCAAACTTATGGCATTATCTAAAACATTTGTAACATGGACCATTCATGAAATTTCCCATAAAACTTTTGGAGTTTCTTTCTGATTATATTTGTGTTTCCAGCTTCTTTCCAACCAAATGAATCGTGGTTAGGCAAATTATGTAAACCTTAGAGGTGTAGTGAATAGAAAAAATCAAGTCGTACAAAAGCGACATTGAATTGTTGAAGCGAGAATTGAATGAGAAGAAAAAAAGGTTATGGAAATATGAAGATTGCGGTAAGATGAAGATTATGGTAGTAGAAAGATAGCTAAAGAATGAAAACTTTTAATAGTGTGCGAGAGTTACTTGCATGTCTGTGAGCTGTATGGGGACGAGTACCAAACTGTTTGGTAGAAATTTTCTCCACTGTGGATTAACTCACATCTGATCCAAGTATCAGCTTTAGAATGACTTTTGTAGAAGTTATTAGTATCCTCATTGAGAGATAGTGAACTATAGAGGAAAACATTCGTCTTATTAGAGAAACAAGGATTTGAAAAGAAATTGACTACATTCTAGAACTGTTTTTGTAGGATTAATTTAACTACTTTAATTGTGCTTAGAATTAAGCTGAAGACTTCAAATTTGAGATAAGATTAATATTTTAGATGACAAACGAGGAAGGTGATACCACAATGTTTTTTGAAAATTCTATACTAATATCCCTATAAAGTGTTAAGTTCATAGTTATTAACTTCAAAGATTCTGACCTCGTCATGCTACAATTCCTTGTTCGCTGCGAATTAAACACGTAAGGGTTAAGGAGAGTCTTATGGCTGTACAAGACTCATTTTTACTTTAATAGAGCATTTATGATTGTAGAATTTTTTTTTAAGAAAACCTCTATTTGTTTCTGAATCCTATACTCTTGTTTACATATTTTACCGGTAGAATAAGAAAGCATGCACCAGGGTCATTTTTTGACCTATCGTCTTTGGTTATCCTCTCCATTCTGGTTCACTTTACAGTTATTGAATTCCGAACCCACACAATTTTTGCTCTGAAACTCTATCAAAGCACTAGCTTACTGAGACTTCTTAACTCTTTACCTGATCTTATACATAGAAAATAGTGCTACATGAGCACTATTTCAAGGCATACTCAGTATTAAATAGTTAAACATAATATGATAATATACGAATATTATTGAATATTTATATTACACAAATAAAGATTGTAGCTCAGTATCACAGTCTGAATAAAATCGTAGTAAAATTAATAACGCCTCTCTTAATCTATTTTTGAAATTAAGCTATTTACGCTTTCATCCACCTCAGTAACTCTTCTTGGGAGTTTAATTAATAATTCTTGCTCTAATCAGTTGAACAATTATTATTATTACATGGTACGTATATATTTAATGATTATCATATTAACATATATGTTAAGATTATAGCATAAGGAAATTAAATTATTCTAATTTCCCCAAGTATTTCATTGTTTAAGTTATCTTTTAAAAGGATATACATTTTTATAATTTATTTCGTTGATCTAAGACTAATTTATGCTCCTTAACTCTATATTATGACCTTCTATGTCTCATGATATAAAACATATATAATTAATAATTGTTATCGATATCAATAACTATAACTTAGTATAGTTAACAATAATTAGATCATTAATTTTTTGGAGACTAACCTCTATTTTTGCAAATGGTTTTTCATGAAAATATTTTAAAAATAAATGGTAGTTATACAACATTTTGCTTATAAAATAAACCATAGTGGGAGCATCTTTGGAAAGTATATCCATTAAAAATGTATAAAAAAATAACCATCAACTTTAATGCATTATTTGAAAACTGCGTAATTGGATTTAATATGTAATGTGCTTTTTTTCAGAGAGTAAACTATTATAAAATATTGAGCATTATTTCCTTACATGAAGCAACACTCATAAGTTTCATAAACTAAACTGACATTCTTGGGTTGTTGTTGCTGAACTTTAAAATGGCTTCTCCATAAATCCATAAAACAGCCATTCTAAAAAGAAACATTTTCTCCTTTTCTATTTTAGATGAAGATACCTTTTTTTTTATCCTCAGCTTTATTTTGACTCTTTTTTTTTTCTTCCTTTACTCTGATCATTAACTTTTGGCATTCTTAATTTATTTATAAATCTTATGAGTAAATAATAGTTTAAGGGGTGCCTTAAATAATTTATAAGCCAAAGTACGCGCATCAGGGCAAAATTTCTTTTATACATCAAACTTCCATTTCCCTATGGTATTTCATGTTACTGGTTGAGAAATTTTTTTTAATGATGTTAATCAAGTTTGTGCCCTATAATTAATATTAATGCTTGCTATGAAAAATAATAAAGATACATTTTTTACTGCTAATATTGGTGGGAAAGAAATATTATAAAATTGGATTTGCATTCTTGTATTGTTTAGTTTAATTTATAAAACTGTTTATTCTGTAATTCTAAGTTAATTCTTGTATAATTATATATTTTCTTAAAAACTTTTTTGTATGTTTTGAAGTAAACCCATTCATTAAAAATCTAAAGTGTATTTAAAATTAGATTTGATTTCTACATGCCAATGACAACCGAAACTAATTTTTGAAAACACAAAATGAAAGTAAAATTTATAGAAAACTTATGCATATTGAAATTTAAAATATCTGAGACAATATTACTCATTAGATAACTTTAAATATCTTTGACAATATTACTCACTCGACAGCGTGAGAAAAATTTTGATATGATTTTACGACAAACGTAATTTTAAGTGAAACGTAAATTTTAGTACAGTTAAACGCTTTCCACATTGTAACAGAAAGTACCTGTTCTCTAACTGTGAGTTTACAGAAGTAAAGTAGATAAAAGACTTACGAAAATCTAACTAAAATAGAGTACAATAGTACAGCAGCACATCAGATTTAACTATTCAACGTTATTCTGACAGACGAATGAAGTTAAATGCTTCGTTTTGACAAGCATTTCACTTTAAATCACTAATTTGTTTCATCTATTTAATGCGTGACTTTCTAAAACTTGTTATCAGCTTTCTTAAAGCGTAGTTTTAATTTCAAATACTCAGTAATTTAAGTTAGGATTTAAGTCATTATTTTTCTAGCAGTTTTGTATGCATGTGTAATATTTTGTGCATTCTAGGCTTGATTACTTGAGCCTCAATAAATGTTTGACAACTGTTCTTATGAAATGCAAAAATAAAATCAAAATTTGTGACGATTTATTTAAGCGTTTAGAGAGAAAAACTGGAAGTGGTTAATAAGTATTTTTTGTAGTCACACTTGACAATTGCAGATCATTTGGCCCCGCATTTTGATGAGAGAATTGTCTTTGATTTAAATTTAGCTTTTCTAGGTGAGTAGCTTTCCACTTTTGACTTTGCCACTATATATTACAAACTACAAAAATAAGTTGTTAAATATTTGATTAACGCTTAAATACTTGTTAAATAATTTATAATTTAATAAAATTATTACCATAAATTAAACATGTGCTTGATCTCCTCTACATCTATTTTCTTTTGAATAAGATTGTATGCATTAAAAATCATGTTTTTTTTTAAATGAAACGTTTCATTTTCCTTTCACTCGAGTGAAAAAAATGCAACCCTTAGTATTTCTTACCATCAAAAATGTTAATTTAGCATTATGAAATCAGATTTCATGGTTTACATAAACTCCTTTTTCAGTTCTTGGTATTTTAATATTATACACCAATGTATTTTCAGCTTTCAAAAAAATAAATAAAAAATTGGGATATGGATTCTCTTTTAAACCTATTATTATTGCAATGAATTTATTATAAAATAGAAAATATTCATATTGAATAATACTAATCAAAGGAATGTAAAGCTCAAACTTATAGTTTTTTTTTATTTAATATGTAAATTATACTATAAATTAAAGAGAAACAGACATGTTATAGTTTAATATACACATGTCTCCAATCAAGTTTTGAAAAATTCCTCTATCACTTCATGTATATGTACAGTTATGCAATGGCTTGAAGTTTTTTAGTCTTATATAAAGTTTTTTCTATACAGCTATTCTCAAAAATAAATTTACAATAAAAATTCCTGAAACTTGTATCCATTATTGGAGAATTTATTTTTATTTTTGTGTCAGAATGCCACTAATAGGAAAAAAGAGACTGGCTAATAGTTAGTTTCAAGTAAAGATTTTTTTCGCTTAATCTACATCTTTTTATTATTTCTTATGTATACAGATTAAGAACAATGAATGTGAATAAAATACTTAAAAAATATTAAGTGTTTTCTAAAGAATTTCAGACTTCGTAATCAGCACGAAAACTAATTAATGCAAAGAATGAAATTCACGATAATAGTGGTTGCAAATTGCCTTCACTAAGCCATATATCAAAAGAGAACTATGCTGGTATCATTTTTGTTAATTAGAAAAATGTTTCTCTTTTCGAACTTACTCCTTACACATTTGATGAATATGATTATGCACGAAAATGAATACTTTAACTCATTTAATATCACTATACATTTAGAAGAAAGTTTTGTATTAGATTTATCCTTGGATATTAAGATGAGAAAATATGTACTTAAACTTAATTAATCATTGCAAATGCATCCAGGCATTGTAGGTTTGTTTTACTTGCAAATTCGCTTAACTAGAAGGACACCAATTACTCACCTGGCGCCTTGCCAGCATTTCCTCTTCTACTTGATGCGTATTCTTCTGGTAAATGCCACGAGTTGAATTTTTCAACCCATCCAAAATGTTTTGTATTAAATTACGATGGTTAGTGATACCACTCCCTTAAATCTGTGCAATTTACACGCCATTCGTCTTAATTAGATTTCAGATTTTCAAGTAAAGTTCTTTCTTTTTGTAATAATTTTAAGCAAAACCGAATATGAAGAATAATATGAACAGAATCTTAAGATAACTGAGACATTAAAGTGCTACACTATTTGAATTTTTTGATATTGTCAAACATTAAAGGAGGCTTTGCTCATTCCATAGATGTATTATTTATTAGAATTTGAAAGATGGAATGTTATCAAATCGATTTTCAAAATTGTAAAAAAATGTGCAAGGTATAGAAAAACTATATGTTTTCTTAAGTTTTCCCATAATGGTGTTTTTAAAATATTTTAGCATACTTTCCTCAAAATCTGCTATATTTATATAGTGTATTTTCCACGTTATACAATTAGGGCTATTTCCTGTACAATGAACGTAATTTTTTTTCTAATATATATTCACAAAATGTAGATGTCATACAATAACTGGATCAAAATTAGACAGAATTAAAACCTTAAAATTTTTAATTTTTAATTTTTTTTAAAATTTAAATTTTGAAATTATATTTATGTTCAGTGTATATTATGTTATGACTATAAGCGCTTAGTAGATTTTAATATTATATTTCAGTAGATTTCGCGCAAGATATATCTAAAGATAAGTACATGACTTATATACAAGGTGGGGCTATTAAATAACGAGAATGACGTTGAGAATTTTATTTGATCTCATACTATTTACTTCAATGTACACCCCTGTTTTTGATTATTATTTGCTCACATATACTTATTTATGTACATATATGTGTTATTTTATTTACATAAATAGATAGGTAGGTATACATATATCTCAACATCAAAATATGGCTTCGATTGCTTTTAGCCTTAAGAAATTAGCAATTTTCTAAACTTGGTATAAAATCAGACAATTTTCCTTTGTGGAAGGCATCTGATTTACCTGAAGAACTGGTGGTAACATTTTGTTCAAGTTAATTACCAAAAATCTGAATTTTTCATTGTTTCTTTTCCTTCTTTTAGAAAATCTATTGAAAACACAGTAAAATATTAAAACTGTTTATTTCCTTTTTACATAAGCTTTCCAGCTTTATTCCGTTTTACGTCAGAGATGAAAACATTTGAACTAATTTACTTTAAACGGAGATGTCTGATTTTTTCATGGATCTCAAAAATTTCCTTAATGCTTCAAATTTTAAAAAGCAAAGCTTTTGTCCGACTATGTAATTGGGTCTTCGAGTCTGAAGGTGAGATACGATAAATTAGTATTTCCTTGGGAATTCTAAGCTTAAATTTTTTTTTAAATAAAAGAAAATAGTAATGATTCTTTCTAGGACATTTATAGATTAAAACTGCATGGCATTTTATTCATTTGGTTCATTAATAATATTTTTCAAAATCATATACTCTTCGGCTGAAGCATTGTCTGTATTTCTATTCGTCAATTCTTTAAAGTAAATCTGTAATCGCATGTTTATTTTGAAATTCTTATGAAATTTTAACTCTTTGCAATCCAGCTTAGTGACTCATACAGCACACCAACAACTCCAGCACTTTATTAATTATAAGTGATTATATATAATGTAAAAAATAAAGTTTTTGCAATAAAACAAAGTATTTATTCCTTTGCTACATTTTATAAAATAAGTTCAAAATTCAAATCTATAACAAAATGAAAATTTTATGTTTTCTAATTCGCCATCGTGTGTCATTTTTGGAAATAATCAATCATATGCATGCAGAGTTTCCTGGCCAACTAACACAAATCCCAAAATTTCACGTCTATTTCCTGATTACGAATCTGATTCTGAAGATGAACAAGTTGTAGCGATAAGCGATAAACACACGCGCGCGTAAGTTTATACCAAAGCGCTGAAGTAAACAAAACAAGCTGGTTGAGGTAGTTGAGACAGTGGATCTAAAGTTCATATTTTAAATGTCACAATATCGGCGACAACGGAGTGCAAAGGGTTAATATCTGAAAGCTTCGCCTTATAAACTAATCACTGAATTTCAGGTGGGATTAAATCAATCCTTTCTTGTAACATCCAATCTAAGATTAGGAGGAAACGTAGAAATGGAATAAGACGCGAGTCCCTTCATATAGCCCCGCTTCCTAAGCCTATTATAATGAGCTTTTCAGGTCAATACCGACATATCTGAATACGGCGAAGTAGAATATGATCCTACCGATGCATAAGTGTAAGTTCAGATACGAAAATTGTTCAAAAAGTACCTTTGTAAGAAACGGAATTGATTCTAGTAGATAGTTCATCAACGTCTCACTTAGAAGCATTACGGGGGCTATTGGTGAATGACCTCGTTGGTTTGAACATTGTTACGAAGTCACGAGGATGTTACCTGAGCTGGCACTTTCCTTAAACTTCCACATCAAGCTAACGGGAAGGCTTGGAGTCTCGACAAATTTAATGCGCATCATGTTTTCTACTCGGCGTGTCTCGAATGAGATCAGGATTTGAAAACCACGATTCGAAGAAAACAATCCAGGCCGCCAACTCGCTTCCATAACCATTCGACGATTGCAGTCAAATTTAACATTTTCATCAAAACTTAGTTATGGCAAACGGTATATTAGGAATGAGAAATGGGAATGGAGTAATTAACTGTAGATTTACTCAGTGATCTTTTTTCCTTTTTCATAGAAGTTCATGAGTAAGACAACATTTATATCCCAAAATAACATCATCATAACCATAACTTTTCCATCAGGTAAAAAACATTTTTTGGATCAGATTAGACGGAAGTAAACTGTTATTTTGATTATTTCTTGGTTTTCAGCGTATAATTATGAATCTAAGTCTCACAGATGGTGACAACTTGACGCAAAATGGCGAAGACAACTCGACGTGGCAACAATCAAAATATTATTTGGCCGTAAATGACAATCAAGTTTATCATCAGCGTCAAATTTGGTTTAGCGCCGGAAAACAGATAGAAGGATACTGTGGTAACACCGATTTGGCTTCCACTTGTCGAATATCTGTACTTTTTGAGCCAACTTCGTATTATAATCAATTTAAATGTTCACACTATTAGAATTATTAAAATTCATCAAATTTAAACAATTGACAAAGTGTATATTTTATTATTTCAATTCAAAATCTATTTTTGTGTTCATGGTTAAGAGGAGCGTATCTCTTGGAAATAAAAAAAAGAAAAAAACATTTTTCATAGTTCTAATAAAAAATATAAGTCATACGTTCGTACATAAGTTCCGTTATATATGATTTACATATGCTTTTTCTTGCCTCAGTTATTTTATAATCCTTGAATTCATTTTATTAACATATTAAATTTTTTGCCGAATTTCTTTTAAGCAATGACGTTAATGAAAATAGACGCAAATTCCTCATCCATTTCTGTATGCAATCTTTGAAAATGGTTCTGGTCCTTTTTTTGCATGAGCCTGTTTAAAATTTATCTCTTAACGATATTCACTATAAGCGAGAACGATTTAGACTCTCCTTTAGGATAGTAGACAGTTCTGTAATGTCGACTTAAAATATCACTATCTGTATATAAATATATATATATATATATATATATATATATATATATATATATATACGGTGGGTGGCTACCCGAGATAACTTCACTTGAAGTTTAATATAAAACTGCTTACAAATAAAACTGCTTGATAATTATTATAGTTATTATCGAATAAGGAAGTAACTTGCAGAATCTTTTTTTAAAGTTTATAGTATTTTGTCCATCAACAAATAGTCAGTGAGAGATTTTCCATTAAAAATAATGAGAATTCATTATATCGCTTTTAATAACTTTCAGCTTTTTTTTGTAAAATACTTTTCATTATTTTAAGTGCCTCGTATGCGAATTAAAAATTTTACACTATATCTGCATCGTTCATATTTATAATTTTAAGACATTTAATACTAATATCAAACAACATGCAAGTTTTTTTTTTATTATTATATATTTTACTTTTTTATAAAAACAGTTTCTGCAAGTTTCAGATCCAAGCTGAAGAAAAATTTCTATTTATAAGTTTTTGCGAAAAAAATTCTTCGAAATACTTGCTTCTCTTTATCTACGTATTAGTTATTTCTATTATGCTACGGATTATTATTCGGATTCAAAAATAGCTCACACGTTTTAAAGCATTAAAGAAGAGGGCATTGAACAGTTTAAATACCAGGTATACATAGTTCAAAATCTAATGATCAATGTTTAAGATATTTATTATAAAAATACTTTCAGAGAAGGGATAAATAAAAAAATCAAGTATTAATAATGAGTAAAAATAATTGCAATAAAGCAATGTGTAAACTGAAACCATAAATGAACTATCACAAACTAAAAAATAATAAGTTTTCACTTTAGAAATATGAATATGAAAAATATAAAATAATTATCCTTCTACTTTAATGTAGAAACAATGTCTTACACTTAAAACTACAGAACTGTGAATTTCACTTTACTCAAAAAACCATGAGTTTTTTTATATGGTTTGACCGTATTTAATAACGTACATATTTAAGCATTAATGATACTCATATTTTAAAACTTATACGCATTAAAAAAAATTAAAACTCAAGCACGTTCTTACATGCATATTACCAAAGCTGAATTACGAAATATTTATCTTCAATATATTCTTTTTGTGAGTGGGATGTACGAGTAAAAAGCGGTTGAGCAAAAAAGCGTTGCTTTGTTTTCCTTTTTTCCATCTTATAGTGTCCCAAATGCTATAGAAGATAAAACATGAATAAAATCACATCACACGTATTGAGGTGGATATGTCTGTGGTTATAGTAAGTCTGATATAAGGAGCAATATGCCCAAAAGGAGAATAAATCTATATATACAACGCATAAAAAGTCGACACTTCTTGTTCGGAAATATGGAGCGATATATTTATTCTCCTTTTACTGCGTACACAGTTTTAGGCGCTCACGGAATCTCTAGATATCTAAGATAAAAAGGGAATATTTGATCGATTTCTCATGTGTCCCCAGGAAGACTAAAATGGTGAAAAACACTAGATTCCGTCCCACTCAATTTTCCACTCAGCCTATATCTCAACAAGAGTGCATTAATCACGCAAAAAATGATAGTTTGCGTGCGACTCTAACGCAAAAGTAAGTGCCACATAAGACTTTAGATCGATTACATTTGTTAGAAATGTAAAGATGATACATCCTACTCATATTTAAATCTAGTTTTTTCTAGGATTTGATGAATTTATTACACTCAATTTTCTCGTAATAGTTAATATCAAGTAAGAGGTTTTCCGTGGGATTGGAAATGGAAGAAAATAAATATAAGTAGTTTGAAATACGAGGGAGTTTATTACAGTTTTAATTATTACTGAAAAATAACCGACATAGTTCGAGAAAATTTATTCCCCATATTAAGTGATCCTTATGTACATAATGTTCTAAATAACAGTTATTAATGGTGATATGTTTGATTTTAGGAAACCTTAGATTGAAGTAACTCGCAGTATGAAGAACATTGAATTCAAAATCCCGAGTTCTTCAGTGAAAGCCTCCAAAAGCTAGTAAAAGTCAGAAGAAATATATAACTCTGAATGCTGACTATGTAGAAAAGTCTAAAAAATAATAAATAAAAATTAAGTTCATCTTTCATGATTATTCTTAAAAAAAACGAATGAAAACCTTACGACAGCATGTAACAATAATTAAAAGTTTATGATTCTGATAAATACTTCAATCTACGACTACCTGAAACCAAATTAATCAATATTAATAGCTATAATTTACAAAATTATATACATATACCTAAGAATAAATTAATATTCAAAATAAATTTTATCCAGATATCTGGTTTGTTTCATAGTAATATTCGAATTTGGGATACCTCCTCGTAGTGGTATGAAATATCTTAAGAATTCTGCTCTCTAATTTATCATTTACAGTTGCAACGCATTGGCACCGCTTTTAACATTAAAAACCATTGAGAAGTAATAAGTTATCGCACACAGTCAATAAACTTGCAATAAATTTTTTTCTGCCGTAGATTAATCAAAATAATAGACTAATGTGAAGCGTTATCTTAATCGCGTTATTAACCAATGATTATAATTTTGAATTCTAATTATCTTAATAACAATAAATAGTAAGGTTGGGTTTCAATATACATATTTCTAGTAACAGGATCCAAGACAGAATATAATAATAGACGATCGCCTCATACTTGCATTCACCTATATAGTATACTAATCAATATTGATAATTGCTTATCTCCAATTATCTCTCTCTAATACCTCCAGTCTTTCTATCCCCTTTTAATCTCTCTAATAACTTCAAACTCTCTATGTCTTCCAATCCCTCAAATACCTCCAAATCTCTCTATCTCCTCCATAATTCCAAATCATTTCTTATACAGTAATTTTAGTTTATATAAGATGCGGTTCTTTCACAAAGATACAGTTTTTTATACAGTATTGTTAATTTATATAAGATGCGGTTCTCAATTCAAATAACGCAACAAAGTAACCCCAAAAATTAGTTAATAAGAAATGCACGTGAAGCCCTTTTTCACAATAATTTAGATAACTGTATCAACTTTACTTAATTATATGCATTAACTTTTTTTATTGACTTATATTCAGTTTTATTAACATTTTCATTATATAAACAAGGTTTCATGAAATTTAAATTTTTAACAGTTTTAAAGCAATTTAACATTTATTGGTTTCTTAAGTTAAATCAAATGTTTAGTTGAACTATGTGAATTTTATTTACTGATTTATTGTTTATTAACGTTGCACTAGAAGCAACATGTAGGCTATTGACGAAGGACATAGTAAATAAAAGCTCCAGTGAAGTGACGAGGATGACTTCTGAGTTTTAACACCTTCCTCACAAAACTTCTACACCATGCCAACGAGAGGACTTGGTGCGTCCACAACATCGCAGGTCTTTGA
This sequence comes from Nephila pilipes, assembly GCA_019974015.1. Taxonomy (NCBI): domain Eukaryota; kingdom Metazoa; phylum Arthropoda; class Arachnida; order Araneae; family Nephilidae; genus Nephila; species Nephila pilipes. The sequence continues at coordinate 640,447 of BMAW01068237.1, forward strand.
TGACATTAGGACTAGAACCTCCAACTCGCCAAAACAACGTACACTGCGAGTTCACGATTATAACCACTAGGATAACACGGTCACTTGAACTATACGAAAGCAAAATATAACTATGAAATGCCTACAGTTAGGAAACAAAACAATTTCTTTATAGCTTAATAAATTATAAACATTTGATCTTTGTGCTACTGTATTATTTCGTAAGTGTACATGGAGCTTATCCTATACTTTAAAATATGAACTTCAAATTTTTAAGTAAAGTAAACTTTCAATTTTTTAAAAAAAATTGAGAACTTTTTCGTATAATTTTTTCAAATTCTGGAATATTTCTAACAATATTTACGTTTCTCAGAACTACATTCTTAGAAAGTTTAATATCACTTACTTATAAGAAGTTAAATATTTTAATTTTTATTCAATAAGATATTCTAGAAGGTAATCGAATCATTGGTTCAAGTTTTGATTCCTTCTAAATCAGTCACCTTGCAGAATAATGGTAGTTATTGTACTTTCATTTTAACTGGACCTTAAACTCCTCACGGGATGAGGAATGGAATTTCAGAAGTGAAGCGAGAGCTTTGGTTCTGTAGCATATTCATTCCTGGCCTTTTCTAACAATTCGGCCTTTTTTATATCTACATGTCGGTCAACAGACGTTGACATTAATGGAATGTTCTAATGATTCTCTTCACCTAAATGTTTCAAATTTGATGTTAAAGGATTCATAGATAGCTGTGTGCTCTAAGCATCTCGACAGCCAGAGCTACATAAGTTTTCAGACTTTTCAACAATTCCTGAATCTTATCTCATCAAAGTCATACCGAAAAATGTTAAGAGAAATTCTCTTACTAGAAACGGGTTGAGAAACGGGTTTTTTTTTTTCCTTCAGCAAAAACTCAGAAGTCTCTGAATCGGTTGTTTCCTTTACCTCCTGTTACTAAAGTAATTTGTAAATAGCTGTACTTTTAAAATAATTAAATACTTAATTACTTAAAATCAATATATTTTCTTTGATTTATCTCTATACCTTTACGAGCCATTCTTTTCAAACTGAACAGTACTAATCTAGACTTTTCAACATAGTCGCCAAGCCTTCTTTTTATATTTTGCGAAGTTAACAATAATCAAATCAGTCAAAAGCAATGAATACTAACAATTTCAAATTTGAAAGAACACGTTTAAAGTTTTAACAAATTAAGCTTTAATACCTTTTCATAACATTTATTATGCATATCTAATTATTAAATTAAATCTTAATATTTTATAACTATATTCATCTAAAATTTAGCATAATTTTCTTAAAAGCTTATTTATCTCGTATAAATACATATGAGTAATACAAAATAAACAAGAGGATATGGAAATATTTGATTTTTTTCTGATGAATTATTGGATTAGATTTCAACCTTTGCAACATTTATTCGCATGATAATAAAAAAATTAAGTAAATTTTCTATATTATTCCATAAAACAATAGTCTGTATGTTTTGCTACTGGAAATGAATAATTTATTCTGATTTAATTCAATAAGCTAGTATTGCATCTAAAAATGCAGCAATTGTATTTTTATCTTAGTATATTAATCAAAATTAATAAAGCAAATGAATATAAACATTTCAAATATTTTATAAATTGTTTTAAAAATAAACGTTTTCACAATTCTTTAAAAGGGGTAATAACTTGTTTATACCGTGATGAAGAGAACTATTTTATCTTCATTTTAATTTAAACAAAATTTACATTTGTTTAAAATTAATGAAAATGCAGTATATTTTCTTTTCGATGCTTGTAAGATTTAGATATAGCTCGCTACTTTTTCAGTTAAATTTGATTGTTAATAAAAAGAAAAAAATAAATTATTATGTTTAAAAATAAATTAACTAATTATAATTATAGTTAGGCTCTTCATAGTGTAAGCTTTCAGGAATAATGTTTTGGGTTGAAAGAGCATTATTTCTTAAATTGAACTTTTGTTCAAAATCCACAAGTTTATTTCCTCTCGAGGAATACCCAAAATAATAACTTAGACAGACAACTATTTCACATACATTATACGTAACTCTAAGTGAAGGAGTACAATTCTTAAAATGTACATATACATAGCGTCATTTCTACAGGGCTTTCTTCAGTAGATACAAAAAGTTTTAGTTCAGTAATGCATTATGGGAAATGTAAAACTTCTATGATAAAAAGCAGATCTGCCATTATATTTTGAGCAATAGTAAAATAAATTTAAAACTTCATTTTCTAATGACGTGTGTTATCGTTTCTGAACTACAATATCATACATAAATTCCTGTTTTTGGTATTGTTTTGGTATTTGGTATTCATGTTTTTGGAGGAGGAGCACACAGGAATATATATTTAATCATAAAAATCATGTATCTGCTTTTTCGGATCTTGACTCAAAAAGACATTTAAGAACTGAAAAACGTTTAAGTCTATAATATATGAAACCTTTCTTATTTTCTAAATGATATCGCAATAACTAGACATAATTTTGAAACGAAGTCCATATATATTATTTCACTTTTTCAATTCGTATAATTATGAGGAGTAATACTGATATTTCAAACATTATCTGATCATTCAAAGAAGATTAGTAGACATTCACTGAACATTAAGAAATTTTTTTTATCTGTATACTTTCTTAAAAAATTCTACATAATCTTGTATTACCAATACTCTTATCTTATACTTACAGCTTTATAAACAAATAATATTTTGTTAATCTGAAAAAATCCGTTAGCTGCTTACTAATAGCACAAGAAAATTTCTTCAAGCATATAAATTTTCTCATACTCTTTGTAAAATATTTAATTTTAATTTTAAATACTTTAGAGCAGTCATAGCCTAGATAAAGGCCGAAATTCTGCTCCACAGCTCAAATTGATTCGGAGATCAAAAGCTTGAAAAGCTTATGTGCTCCCATATATCCACCAACCTATATCTGATCTTCTAAATTGGATCACATACGAATACAGAAGTAATGTGAAGAATTGCAATTTCAATTATTTTTAAAGGGGAAGCAGGAATTAATATTTCTAATCAATGTTGCTTAAAGACTGATCATTTACAGTAGTTTGACTATTTTGAGTAATACTGCCCACTTTCTAGGACAATGTGGATACCTTTTCGGTGATGGAGTTGAAGTGGCCTTGTTCGGGCAGATCTAACACGTGCTTTGATCAGTTGAGCCTTAATTCTAAACTGAACCAATTAGTTTAACCTCTTTTTATCCTATCTTTGTTAATTTCAACTCGAAAAGGGTGAATATTTGCACTTTGAATTGTCCCCTTTTTCATACCTAGTATGACTTATTGCATATTTCCGTGTATAAGCAGTGAGTTTTTGGAGCTTTTTTTAAGCTACATGACTGGGACATATCTGCTACTTCACAGAAAATGTAGATACTTGAACGTCAGCGCAAGAGATAAATCGCCGCAAAGTATTGCACGTGTTTATCTTTTTATTTCATGTATTTTAAGTTTAATAGGAAAATAATTCTAAATGAAATAATTATTCATTTTTTTTTTATTTTAAATGCAGTTCAAGGCATTTTTCTTAACTCTCGAGTTTGTTTTTCATTTAAGGAGAAATGCTCAGCAGCCAAAATGTTTGAAACTTTTCAGCAAATGTGACCACCTGTATTTTGAAACTTATATAAGATTTTCTGTTTTCACTCAGCATTTAGATAAAAATATTTACTGGCACAGAAATGAAGAACTAACATATATACCACATATCGCATTCAAGATGACAATAACTGAATGTTGACAATGTGCTACTCGTAGTTTCAGACAGGTTTACAAGAGTTATGTCTACCTTCATTAGTGTCTGGATTTTTACTTTATAGTAATTTCATTGGAAAAAATTCCCCCCATTATACTTGCTAAGCAAGTATAATCCGCCCATTATACTATTTCGCAACCCTCGCCCCATGTTCGAACATTAGAAGACATTTTTTCATTACGGCTTATGCAATGGAATTGAATTTTGGATAGATTTTTGAAGGAAAAAAAATGCATTTTGACATGGATTGGCTTGTATTCGGAAATATAAAGCATGTCTATACGATATAAAATGTATTCATCCGTAATAAACTTCTGCTTGGAATATAGTTAAGAAGACAATTTACCATTTTCTTTCCAAGTATTCCATGTAATTTCAAATATAAAATATTTAGAACATCATTAAATAACTTTTAAACACAGAAATATAATTATTGTAGAATACAGTCAATTATTAACAGGATAAATAAATAAGACACCTTGCGTGATCCGCGCTGCAATGGGAAATCAAATACAAAGTTAAGCGTGGGAAAATTCTATTATAACATGCATGGCCATTTTTCAAACCTATGACTGCGTTACTTTGTTTTAAAATTTCATCTCACTAACTTTAAAGTTTCTCATACATATCTTTTTTTTAACGGGGTAGTTTCAATTTTGATGAAAGGCTCTAAAACTGGCATATTTAAATAACAAATATATTAAGTTTAAATTAGAATAGAGAAAACTAACTAAAAATTAGTTTTTATAGATTTTAGTTAAGCTTATTGGATAAAAATGTTTCTCAAATAACAGTCCTTTATATCCATTTATGTGACAAATAACTTATTTTATACAAACGCCTCAAATAGTTTTCAATTGCTTATGTTTTTTAATTTCAGTTTTTATTTAAAAAGCAGGTTAATTTCTTATCAAGAGATTTAAAAGAACAAATTTTCCTTATATTAAAACAAAATTAACACAAATATAAAGTGTAAAAGTTGAAAAATATTTTTTCAACTTATATATTATATTTAATGATATTATTATATTATTATATTTAATGAAAATATTTTATTTAATGATGTTCTAAATATTTTATATTCATAGTCATAAGAAAATTCTGAGTGCTTAAATTCAAAATTTTGAAGTTTTCTTTTTTTAATATTTGAATATTATTAAAAACTGTATAATGCCTGAATAAAAAAAAATGTGATACTTAACTTTTTTAATAGATTGATTAAATTTAGCGTAGCATGATTTCGGTTGAATCTACTTCAGGGATAAATTTTAGAAAAGTTCTAAAATATTTCCGTCTTTATATTCTAGCTTTTGATAATTTATCCTAGCATAAGTATGTATTTTCTTATATCGTGAACATAGAAAAAGTTATTAATAGTTAGGTGGTTTTACTTTTATCTTCCCCAAAAATACCTGTTTATATGATAATTTCGGAAGTAAATTAAATATCTACCATTATATTATTTAATTGATTTAAAATTGAAACTAATTAAATTATCACGCACATATACAAGGGTGAATCAAATATAAGAGAGACTTCCTGAAAGATTTTTTCCGAAGATACTTACCAAAAGCACATCAGTATTATTTTTCTGTATATCCGTCTTTCTGATCTACACCTTTCTTCCAATATATTGAGATTTTTTATTCCAATATCATAAAAAGAAGTGGAACTTGTGGGGAACCAATTGCGAACAAAAATTCTTCTATTTTATTCAATGAAAATCTTTTTCCTCCTGAAGCTACTATGAGGGGTAAAACAAATAGTAGTCCATACTCTGTCTGGACTATAGAGAGGAGGTTCGGATGTTGTCCAGTGAAGTTTCTTTAATTTTTCTTGTGTTACACCAGCTGTGTGAGAGGTCTTGCATTGTCCTGAAGAAAAGAACATTGTGAACGGCAAAGAGAAATCTTTTGGATCTTTGTACAACTTTACTTTTTCCAAAAGTTTTCAGTAGTGTACTATATTAATTGTACGTCTGTAGAGAAGAAAATGGATATATACTCAATATCCTGTGAATCCTAAAAATAACCAACAGAGAGAACATTTTCAGCAGACAACTTTTTATTGCAGCAGATTTAGTTTTTGTGTGCCAATCTGAAATGGAACACTTTGTTTGAGGGGTTAGCAATTGAACAAATTAACATATAATGGACAAACAATGTCACAGGATTATTTAAATTTTACATAACTTATCATGTTTGCTGTGGTAAAATGCATTAAAAACATACGCCGGTACTAAAAGACTGGTTTGTATTAGATCCTTTCACGGCATTATATAATTGGAGACACGAATTGATTTTATGGAAATTTGTGAAAATAAAACTTACAAAGACTGCACAAATAAATTAATATTTTTATTTTTATAATGGAAAATAAAGAATGAAGAGAAGATAGGTATGAGTATTAAAATGGTTAAACAATATTACACACATATATGCTTGCTGAAATACTATTCAAATATTATGTTTGCTTATTGTGTACAGACTGTTGTGTAAATGACTATTACCATTCCAATAAAACAAAAGTTTTTGTTGTTTAGTAACATTACTTTTAATTTTATTCATAAAAATAAACCTGATGAATTCTTCCTACATATGCAGACGATTCTTGAAGTATAATAGAAACCAGACTATTTTTCTATCTGCAAAATATGCTTAGCTAATTATATGAATATTCTGAAAAAAAAATAATAATAAAATGTACAAGATATTTGAATACAAATATTTTAAAAGTAGAAAGCATTATTTATCAAAGTTATTCTTCAAATGAGTTCCCGATATTATTTTTTCAACAACAATATATTTCCTGCGTGTATTTGTAATATTCCAATACTCCCAGCTGCCATCCTAATTTTTCTTTCTTACTTCCTACATTGTAATTCTCTAAGGAGACACGCAGCCTACGTCTTACTCTTTCACTACTGAAACAAAACAAAGCTTATGGAGCAGCATTTTATCTTCGCATAGATCGGAATTAGAATGAGAATTGTAAAGTGAATTTGCGTGTCTTTGTTTCAGAGTTGTTGTTCGCAGAAAATTTTCTAGTAGAGTTGAGCACTCCATAGCTAGTATATTTAATATGCGTTTCCTTCCGAATGAAGTTTCTTGTTTTTTTTTCCAAGTTGTATTCAAATTCAATGCAAATTCTTTGAATAGTAGAAATGAAGCTTTGAAAGCTTCAATTAAACGTGAAATGTTTTTGTATAAGTCATATATACTTGGTATTGAGGATTTAGATTTCTGTTTGAAAAAATATCAATCTTCAGTGCTTTGTTATTTAATGCTGATGGATTTTTTTTATTATTATTTAGCGATTCAAACGAGAAATAGGTAATATATAAGATTATGTGAAACTAAACAGATAAAAAATTATCTGTAAGATTATATCATATTTACTTAATAAATAGAAGTTCAAATTAATAATTTACATTGAAGAAGTACTTGATTTCACAGTTGCATTTATTTACAGTTTAAAATATACCCTTTTTTACATTCTAGTTCAAAGAAAAATATTTCTACATAGCCTATGCGAAGTGCGCACTTATTTTGTACGATATACTTTTGTTTTCCGTTTTATTGATTATACTTCTTCCATCAAATCCATATTCATTTCCAAGAGTTGCTTCTGCAAACCTGTTAAGAGTTGAAATGAACTGCATTTTTCTAGTTTTACATATAATGGTACTTTTAGATGCAGTAGAGAGAGGAGATTAGTATAGTGATTAGGGAAGATTGATTGCACTTCCACTATCTCTCTCTCATAGTGAAAATAACCTCAATTAAAAATTTAACTGACAAACTCTAACTTGGAATACCATATAACTTGAAATAAATCTAGTAAAGATTTTGGATATCCTCATAATCTCGTGAGGTCTTAATTGCATTTTGTATTTGTTTCTTGCTTCTGTTAAGCTAGTTATTCTTTGTTTAATTCAAGTTGAAGTTTACTTTTCTCTCAATCTGAGAGATAATACATTAATTAGTTAAATAAAAAGATCTTTTTTTATTTTTAGTGCATCTTGAGTGGGAGTCTTTCTATTTTTAACTTTAAGCTAGTTAGTTAAGTCTGTGCTCTCTAAATGTCAAAGAGTCTAAACCAGACTTTGAACACATTTTAAAACGGAAAAAATCTCCAATTTACGTCTAAATTCGTGATGATGTAATACATACGTATGTTTGTAGTACTGAGTTCTTGAAACTAAAAAAACCTCAATAAATATGGAATTTTCTGATTTAGCATATAACGCTTAAAACTCATTTAGCTTTGCAGTATAGTAGACGAAATATAGAATACATTTTATACCAGAAAAAAAATGGATCAATTCATTCAGAAATAAAAATGTATAACAAAATATTCTACTCTTTACAGGATAGAGACGTCCAAATATAGTAAAAATGTTGGAGCATTTTTCTATCTGGAAAACATCTTTGAGTTTTGGCTTTCATTTTAATATTACGCAAGGACATCTTCAATCAAGTTGAGGCTGTACCTTATACCTCTATGTATTCACTTAACCAATATCCCAGATGAAGAGTAGCTGTGGTAGTCCAGCGATTGATTGATTGGTTTTTTGGGATATAGAGCTGCAGAGGCTATAAGCTCTGGTAACCTAGTGGTCATGGTCGCAAATTCATGGCCAATGTTATTTTCGTCTAATCATGGATTCGAGCCCACTAAAGATACGTCGTATAGCAGTTCTGATTCATCTTAAATCTGTCGAGGCATCAAATCCTCCCATTAAAGTGGTGTGGAAGATTGGAGTGAGAGGTACTAGCTCACACACACACATGTGTGATCCTCGTCACTTGAGAGAGGTTCAGAATCACGAGGTTGGTATCCAATAGCTTTCGTGTTACTTCTCAGTGTAGCGTTAAAATTAATCAATCAATCAACCACGACAAAAAAAACGTTCGAAAAAATTTTAAAATGAAGAGTTTACCAAAATCTAGTATAAAAATTGGAGAGAGATGAAAAATATACAAGTGACGAGATAAAAATGGTATATTTTGCGATGTTAATTTTGTGGGCTAGTTTTCATTTCTTTATTCATCCTTCAGAAATCAGGAAAATCTGACAAAGGAGTTTTATTTTAAAAAAAAAACAATTTATTTTCTTAGAGATACAACTAATTAAAGTACTTCTTTACGATTGAATTGGATTCATCAGTTTGAAAAGGGGCCATATCTGCTTTTACAAATTTTACAGCAGAAGCAAAAGCAGAAAAATATTCTCCAAATATTTCTAGAAAACTTAAATCAGTAATCTTCTTTCATTAAAGGGGATCAAACAAGGCGTTAAAAAACCTACATAATAATTTATGGCCTTATAAGATGTCTAAAAAATAATTTTTCTATGCGGAGATAACTTATTTTCAAAACGTACCTGAGTTTGAAGAATATTAAGTAACAAACACATGTACTTTTATGAAATATATGATAAAAAAGAAATATCTCAGCAAAACCTTATTGGATTTACGAACAATAGGAAATATACGGAAGAGAGAATGCTGCAGTTATTCAGGTGGTAATTGTGGACCTTTCATTAATTATTTCTTGGCAAAAGTCTTCGCAATTGACTGGTGCAGGACATAAGAAGCTGGTAGAATTTCCTGGTGTCCTGTACTAGAGCCCAGTGAATCCATAGAAAGTGGTCAGCACATGCATGGTGGAGGAGATGGAAGCTGAGCTTCGGGAGATGGCACGTTTAAAAATGAATGCTAGAATGAGATCTATCTAGAAATGTTTTAACGGATGGAAACTGGTCCATTTCCATATGGAATACTTGAGTCGATGCAAAAAGATTGTGAAACCAACCTAAACTGAATTTGTAAAAAATATTGGAGAGGGCCCCTTTTCAAAATGATTGATTAAATTATAAGTCGACCATAAGTTTACGGTGGAAGAAAGTTTTTATACGAAAAGGGAAATAAAACAACCCCCCCCCAGTTATGTTTTTGATAATACTTGGTATGCCTAAACAGAACAAATAATACTAAGCTGAAAGAATACGTATTTATTCTGTATAAAGGAATGCAAGATTCATTTAAAAAAAACTATTAAGTCCTATATTTTTCGATTAGAATAACAATATTTGTTTTTTCATGAAAATTATTTCATTAATCTCTTAATGTTGTATCATTAAAACTTACATCTGTATTAAAACAATTAAAAATGCATCTCCATTTTTACTTTTCACTGAATATTTTCTGGAATAATTAAACACATAACTTTAATTGAAAAAATAATCATACATCCTTATTCGTATCTCACTTGCATCTTTTTGACTCTGTAAAACAGAAATATACTTATTTATTTTTCTTTGTTTTAAGGTATAATACTATATTTTCAGAATATTTTATAATCCTTAGAAGCAGACACAAAACATTGCTAATTTTAAATATCATTAATTTTTCATGAAGAAATATTATAAATTTTTTGCTTAGAAATCTAAATAATTCATTTTTTGAAAAGAATCATTTAAAAATAAGTTGTTAGTATTCAGCAAAATAACTATTTGCACCATAAATAATAAACAAAAAATTACCGTTAGTGTTATTCTTTCAGACAATTATGTTTCACACAATGGGAATGGAAATAAATTTTTTTTTCATATCCCGGAGTGACATTAAACAAATATTTAGTTTTGTATGTTAATAACAAATTTCACACAAGACATTCTTTCTCATTGGATGAAAAAACTTTTTTTCTAGATAAATATAATTATATATATATATATATATATTTATATAATACAAAACTAAAAATTTGTTTAATGTAACTCCGGGATATGAAAAAAAAAT
>BMAW01068237.1:656040-671223 GCA_019974015.1 Nephila pilipes
ATATATTATGTATAATATATAATGAACACACTGCATTACAAATTTGTGTGTTTTACAAGAATTTAGTAAAATTTGACCCAGCCTTCTCTTATAGGAATAGTCATTTGTTTTACATAATATATATACGTATTAATCGTATTAACTCTAACATATAAGCTTTGGAGAAATTGCTGGGAACTACTTTATTTAAAATTAGTAATAAAGAAAATTATTGACAATATTTATAATGAACACGTTTATTCAGTTAAATGAAGATATCCATTACATTGGTTCTAGTTAAACTAAATAAATTCGAGTATAAGTCTTGAAAAACACAATAAAAGTGTTTAGGGCTTATTTGTTTTATTTTTGTGTGGAAAGAAGTTTAAAAATATTTAGCAGACTAAAATCATGTTTATATATGTGAAATTTGGAAAACGTAGAGTGCATTCCAAACGTTTTTTAATTTTTTTTCTTATTTTAAATCTTATACGATAGATTTTTATGAAATTCTATGCTACCATGATATAAATCCTCAAATTTTATACACGAAACGGAATAGTTTATTTAATGTATCGTTATTCTCAAGCCTACTCCATTTTTTATCCGTCAAAAATAGTTTTTCAAAGATATCTTTTACCTGCTGCATCTTTGATCCTCCAAAAAAGTGGCCCTAGCCTGTCAAGTTTAATCTTCTTTAAAATAGGTAAGGTTTTGATAAGTGGTACTAGAGTACAATGTAAATCCCCTTTTAAAAACATTTCCGATATCTTTATTGAGAGAATCTAAAAATCTCACTGGAATCGTAGATTTAAAGCAAGAAATTTGTTTTTCTCTTCGTATTTGTACTCTACGTGATCTTATCGTTAAAAAAATACGACTAGTTTCCTATTGCAAGAAAACAATTTTGGGCTTGCTCTTTGCCCATGGATTTCGATCACAAGATATAGATTTATTGAAACTAGGTCGCAAAGATAGTTTCAAATTCTAAAGTATAAAAATCTTTGTAACCACGGAACAAATCTGCATGAAATTCCTTTCAAGAAGTATTCCTTCAAATATGTGATCCGACTTCACCTAGGCAACCTCCGTAGCACAGAAAATATTTTTTCTTATGAAGACCCATGATGTTTGAATGGAAGGCTTTGATGTTTTACACAACCATTGGTTGTCAAATATGCATACAAAATAGAATATCTGTCATGCAACCCCGTGGAGGCGAAAGTATGTTCTATACAAAAATCCCACGCAAGATAGAACGAATCTATTTTGTCCAAAACTTATATTCGATAAATAAAGAACTTCAATTTTTGAGATGCATGAGATAAATAATTTTAAAGAGCCCAAGTATTTTTTTTCTATATTTGCTTAAAAGTTTAGGGATTAATCTGATATTTAATAAGTTGCAAATTTTTGTTCTGGAAACGGTAAACATAACACCGTTTCATGTTAAAACGAATATCTTACTGGTTGACTTCACTGGAAAATAAATTGATATTCATTCTGAATAACTACAAAAAAGCTTTTAAAATTAAATTTGTCAAAGATTTTATTATCTCTGGATTTTAAAATTTATATAGATGATATTAAGATACGGCGCTTATAGATCAAATTAAAATCAAAATCAATTTATTGCTTTTATATTGTTCTTCCTTTAGCAAATTATATGCGCTTCTAATTTAGAAAAACTATAAAGTCATTAAAAACTCTATGACTGTTTGATCTCAAAATCTATTGAAATACTAAGGGCATGTACTTAACAATTATGAAAATATGGAAAGTAACATATACTTCAAAAAGCGCAAAAATTATAGATTATTAGTAATCAAAGTATATACTACAGAAAAAATTAACTAGAGAATTATTTGTAGACTTATCATGACTAAATTGGGACACTAACACTTTTTGGGCTTCACAGTTGAAAGTATATGCTAGACATAAGCGAAGCGAATACTTAGGCTTGTCAATTCAACTATGGGCTTCAATAAAAATATTTTATTTCCAATTTAATATCTATTTTAAATATGAGTTTCGTGGTCAAACATGCTGAAAACAAATATTTTTGTAATATTGACAAAGCATGAATATTGTAGCACTAAATTGAATAATAATCGTTTCACAGAGAGAGAGAACTCTTTTTTTTTTATTATCTTCATACAAATAATTACAGATGAACAATTAATTAAAAGGAATCCCTAACTAAAAATATTAAGTATGTAGTATTCGGTAAATTCATTGTTTATTATAAAATTTAAAAAAATATTTATAATAAAACTCATGTAATTAATGGTTGATAATTTTTACTAATATTTATTAAATTAATAAAAACACATTAAAAAAGCACTCTAAAATGTTACAAATTTTTTCTAGAATAATTTTATAATAAACACTTTTATTTTTGAGTAATTTTCATGCAAAGAGACAAAAGATAGTCAATAATGAAATATGATTAAAAAAGAGCTACAATAAGAGCTTTAATACCATTGAAGTTTTTTTTATTATCACAGAATGTGATATTTGCCATTAAGTCATTGATGTAATTCAGTACTTAAAGAATTTTTCCTGTTCGTAATTTAAGGAAAACATTCATTTTTCATTTCATGATTCATTTAAATATCCTGATTAATGAAAGATATTTTAAATTTTGTATACTATTATTCTGAAATTTAAACTTTGAAAGTTTTGCTAAGCGAAGTTAAGAACTTCATACATGCTATGTATGGATGACATTCTTTAAGAAGGAAATCCCTTTAACTATAAAACAGATACGGAAACAAACATTTATTTATCTCCGAAACATTTTAAAAGGAAGCGAGAAAAATAATTGTTCTTTTTTTTTTTTACTTAAAATATTGCAAGATGAATTTAATATAAAATTATTCTTCATGATAAATAATCTTGAAGATGGAAGAAATTAATCTTATTAAAGCTTTAACATATTTAGATTTGTAAAAATATAAAATAAAGAAGATATTGTTGGTACTTTTTTGTATGTAAAAGAGCTAAATAAATTTGAAGTATTTTAATACTTACAAATTTCAAATTATTAAAGAACCTTTATACTTGTGTATCCCAAGTAAAATAAAACTCTTAAAAAGATGGCTTAGGATAATTTCAAGTATACCAGAATTTCAGTTATTTGGTTCAACATATTAAACAAATATAACTCCTAACAATTAAAACTTAATAAATTTTAGAGTAACATAGTATTTATTGTATATTAAATCAGAACGTAACTTTTTAAAAAAATATTTCGCATTCAGACTTGTTAGAATCTGAGGCTGTGTATGGAAATATACTGTGCATTATGATTTAAAAATATGCACATGTTCAGCGCATAATATTTACTCACTATTCTCTCTAAACAAACCATAAGCCTCTCTGCTACCTTATAAAACAATTTATGGATTCGTCTATGTCTGCTATGCTCGCAACATGGTTCTCAAACTAAATTAAATTTGCAACATATTTTCCAGACTTTCAGAAAATAATGAATGGAACCTATATACATATATTTTCTATATACTCGTTTCTGTTGATAGAAGCATGTATTTTTATCTTTTTTTCTCTTTTTTCATATTATAATAAGTTTTTGATAGTCTGTATGGTTTACAAGTTTGAGAAATAAAAAAAAGTTAGTCATTGGAATTTTCAACTATCAGACATTCAAGTTTTGAAAATATTTTCAAAATATATCAAACAGAGCAAGCATACAATGTACTAAATTTGATGAAGAACAGATATTTGAAATTCATTTATAATCTAATTCAAATAACAATGGGTAGAGATTTTTGTATACCGAATTCTTATGGGTCATTTAATAGTTCACATAGCTTATCAAATTTAAAAAAAATGGTTTCAAAATAGAAGATTTACATATTGAAAATTATAAAACTTCAAAAATAAAATTTTTTAAATTAAAGTTAAGAAATGTAAAATAATTTTTTTGATTATTTTTTCAGAGACAATTACAATAGTTTTAAATTTATACTAACAGCAAGTAGTGTGCGTGTGTATAAAATATACTAATGCGTATAAATAAATAAAAGCCATAGTTGATATTTTAAAGTATATCCTAATTTTTAAATTAACCTAATTATTTTTGTGCTGATTTTTTATAAAATATCGATCAACGAGATCTAAAAATCTCTCTTTCATTGAAAACAATCAAAAAATCATTTATTATTTTCAACGAATAAATGGAAATAATACCCGTTATATTATTTGTACATAAGTATGTTTTCAGATAAATAATTCCCTTAGAAATCCAAATTATATGTATTTTTTTTTCTTTTTATATTAATAAATGACGAAAGCAAGCCCAGTAATATTAACCAAAGTACCATCTTTTTCAGATTTAAGTCAAACAAAACCAATTACTTTTTTTTTTCTTTTAAATTACTTCCCCTGTTTTATGAAGTACGCTGAGGCTTAAGATATCCAATTTCGTTTCGAAAATAAGTTTCGTTGGCTATAATAAATTGATAGCAAGATTCTCAATGGTTTGGAAAAACAAAAATAAATCTGATAAAGATTTCAATTTGAAAAAGAACCCATGCACTATAAACAATGCGAGGATTATGGAAATAATTGTATAATCCATTAGAATTGGAAAAAAAAATTACAACCATAAATATAGTTTTTGAGTGGGCCTAATTTGAACATGTAGACTGAATAATAATAAATAAAAAAAATGTAAATTTACAAGAACAATCTAAATTTTTCTCAGCTAAAAGGAATAAATAAACTAGTTCTGATGTATCCTGACTGATAGAGGGAAATGGAAAGAAGCCTTTCAAAAGAAAGAAGCGATTCAAAGAAAAACAGCAATTTCATCAGTTATTGTTGCTTGATAGTAATGTTTTTTTTTATCTCCAAATCATGCAACGACAATACTTCCCCATTCTACATTTTTTTTGGAAACTACAAAAGAAAAAACCCTAGTAAAGCGTAGAGATAGAATTTACTACATTACATACATAAGGATCAATTAATAAGTGGATTAAGTTTTATCCTGATATATCGGTTATTTCTTAGTAATAATTAAAATGTTACGATACCACTTCATATATGTCATAGAATACAAGCGATTAATGTACATGATACTGAATATTATGCTTTTTAATTTGAAAATACTCTTTTGGAAATATTTCTTTTTGTTAATCTTTGTTTTAAAACTAAAAAGAAATTGTTTTTGTTTACATTTTTATTTTCCTCTACGTCTTATTGTACTTTATATATTTTTCTATATTTATTTTCTGAGTAACTAATTATAAAACTTTTAAAAATCATTGAAGAAAGCAAAGTTTTTGGAGAATAGAACAAAGCATAAAAATATTTTAAATGTGAATCATGTAAAAATATTTATTAATTTTAAAGAGTAATATCGGTCTAAATAAATATTCTTTGCATTTATTAATATCGTTTCAGAAATTATAAACACTTATTTTTTGGGAAAATATATTTTCAATTAATAATTTAAGAAATAGGAACAATAAGCATGACAATTCTAGAAAAAATATTCTAGATTTCTGAAATAATCTTAATGTATATGTATGACTTCTATTATGTAATAAATATAAAACAAATAATTTTATTTGTTTTATTTACTATTTTAGAAACATTATTCAGACTATAATTAAAAATCATGATACAGAGTGATCAATTTAAAGGAGTACCCTTTTGTTTTTTGTATTATCCACATCTATAATATATGTAGAAAGACTTTCAACATCATTACTTATTTAATAAGTCTATATTTAATGTGCGGGTATCATTTTCTTTTCACTCACTAAATGCAAAAACTCGTTTTTATTCGCGTGAACATCATTAGTGATTTTTAATCTGATTCTTCACAAATTATTTGTGTAAATCGTCGTATTATTTCAACGTTTTTAATATTATTTTTTGATTTTTGAAAGCTCATTTAGTAAGATTATGAGTGGCAACAATAAAAATCGCCTGCATGAACTATTGCTTTGATTTTAAAGAATTCCAAAGTGCACCTGGACATAACTCAAACTCTAATCGCTTCACTTGAGATACAGGACAGTAACTGCTGGTTTCAGCAAGACAGAGCCACTCCACACACGTCAAACCTAACAATGAAAGTGCTCAAGGTATTCTTTGAGGACCGTTTAATTTCAATAGGTCTCTGACCACTAAGGTCACCAGACCACACCCCGTTGGATTATTTTTTGTGGGGTTATCTCAAAGATAGGGTTTTCCAGAGAAGTCCTGCAAACATCAATGAATTATAACAAATCATAACCGAAGAAATATTGTCAATAACACCAACAATATTGCGAAGTTTATAAAAAAAAATTGGTTCGTCGTGCATTCAAAATGGTGGTGAACATTTTCAACATTTGCTGTAAGGTATGACATTGTAAAAAATTTGAATTAAATTATGTTTTTCAAAAATAAAATTATCATAGGATTAAGTAATATTGTGCGTCTCCATTTTTTTCTGTTTTATCTTTCAAATAAAGTTGTAACAGTCCAACAGTGTTGAAAATTATCTCCCACGCTTAAACAAAGTTCAAACAATTATACTTTAGTGTTAGAATTGTTGCCACAGGTTTAAGTGTAATAAGAAAAACTAACGGGTACACTTTTAAATTGATCACCCTGTACTATGCACGTTACATATTACTAACTAATTCATGAATTTTTTCCACAAAAAGAAAACTTCAAAACATATATGTGGAAGCAGTATGTAATTCTCAGTCTTGACAAAACTGGTCTGAGTTTTCTTGATTGTTATAAAATCACATTTCTGCATTTTAATGACTTCTATACAGCGAAAAATCATTAAATTTGCATTTCGACGCTGAATTATCCTTTTTGATACCACAAAATAATCACTAAAATTATAATAGCAAGACAAAAACTTCCATTTCTTTTCTTAAGTCATAGAGGAATAAAGAAAATAATTTGAACTTTCTTAACAACATATTTTCTCATCGATAAATATAACATGGACTCATTATAAAAATAAGGCATGGTGCATTTGCTAACGAGCAAATTTTGTACGATCTTTTTCCTAGTTATTCTTTAATGCCCTTTTATTTTTCATTTCAGTTGAAAATGTTTGTGGACGTTTTAATTATTTACTAAATTACTCATGCACTTAGGAGCATCTATTTGTGGCGATATTCGTCTTCCTGATAAAGCGGAA
Source organism: Nephila pilipes (assembly GCA_019974015.1). Taxonomy (NCBI): domain Eukaryota; kingdom Metazoa; phylum Arthropoda; class Arachnida; order Araneae; family Nephilidae; genus Nephila; species Nephila pilipes. The sequence goes on from BMAW01068237.1 coordinate 663,200, forward strand.
TTCAATGCTTTTTGTTCGGCTTTTATCTTCTATCATTTGCAAAGATTATCTTTAGGATTTTTAATGATTTTTGGATATCTTTTAGCAATATTAGAAAACTTTTAAATCATTCCTAGTGAAGCATTCCTTTTCTTTAAGTTAAGACAATTAAAATGTGTCTCCAAATATTTTAATACTTTTTTCTTCAGTTTTCTATGGAAGTTGAGTTTTCTTTACTTCTCCTTATTACCAATACAGTGCAAAGCTCTCTTAGAAACATTTATAGCTGTTGATTAAAATATAATGTAACAAAGGTTATTTCCAAACATCAAAAATAGGTTTATCTAACCTATTCTCATTACCAAATGTTAAGGTTCATTATTACCTTGAAAATTGCTTTCTTTTCTTTTTTTGATGCATGATATAACCTTAAAGAGCAAACTCAATACTTTGAACTGACTATTGTTCGAATTAATGTAATCGAATTAATTAAATCAGTTTTAATTCAGAGTACTGAATGTTCCAACTGTAAACACGTATATTTTAATTACTTAAAATATGAGCTTCTTATTACGTTGTAAATTTAAAATGACTACCCTAAATTATTGAAAAAAGACAGTTTATAATTATATTTTATTATATTTTATATCATAGTAATATATTTTCAAAACAATTTTAACAGTAGAAATCCTAAATTCTCTTCTAGAAAATAGGAAACTTTAGATTTCTCGCAAAGTTATTTGAAAACATTTTGTTACAGTATAAATGGAAGTTAACATTTAATTTTACACACTCAATAGAAACATTAACATAAATAAATCTTAGGCTCTCACTTAGAATGAAAAAAATATTCATTTTGTTCCTAATTAAATTTATACAAGCATCTTTATTGGGATACTTGTTTGTTCGAATAGTCTATAAATTCATTCAAGTTATAAGCTGACATAAGACTTGCTTGCATGACAAAGATGAAGAAATTATATGGTACTTTAAGGACAATCCAGGCCCAATTTATGCGAGTAGTTGCACGCAGTTAGGGTGTGGTTCAGTTCATTGTATGAAACGTGTTGCTCGAGCAACAGTTACATCCATTTCATCTTCACAAAGTCCAGACATTGGCCCCGTGGGATTCCGCAGTGTGAGTAAAATGTGCGATGTTCTATATCGTCATATATGTATTAATTCAGAAAGTTGTTTGTTTGGGCAACAGAAGTCGATGAAGATAAAACACACAAAAATAATTTTGACACTTTCTGTTTTATTCTTATTACATAAACATACTACTCAAAAACTTATGAAAAGAATTTTATTTTAGGATAGCTCGTACCCATTTAAAGTTACATTAAAGTTACGAATCACACTGCACTATTTGTTGGACAAAATAACATTCCTCAATACTGATTAATTAATTGGAGATTATGAGTTTTTATTTCGAAATAGTAAAAATATTAAAATGCTTAACTGGATAAATCTTAAATTAAAAACTGCAATATTATTCAATTTTTCAACGTAGGTAATTAAATAGAACAAGCTACTCAAATAATTCTTTTTGTTTTATTATTGGACAGTCTCTCTCAAAATTCAAACAAAAAATAACCATATTATATTTTAAAACGCTTCAAATTAGTAGCTAAATTATATCGTGTGTATCTTTATTCCAATACTAACCATAATAAACTTTCATCTATTTATTTTCACACAGAAGCTTTATTGAAATTCTATTTTCAGTAGGGTACTAGTATTAAAGCTAGGTTAGTATTTCTGTTAGAGAAATCTACTCATTCTATCAAAAAATAGAAATTTCACAATGAGAAATATTATATCAGTGATTATCCACATGAATTTTAACTATTGAAGCTCCATTTAAGAATGGAGGAATGCATACGAGTACTTGATTTTATCTACTTTTAAGAGCATGCTTCTCGTACATCATTTTTATTCATAATGGTCACTAAAAATTGAAATCATGAGGTATTATTCGTCTCATTAAAAACGTGTTAGTACACTGTTGGCAATTAAAAATTCTACACTGGGAAGTAAAGCAAATAGTAGATTTTATTTATTTTACATTTACATTTTAATGGGAGGAAGGCATGATTACATTTACAAATCCTTTGAGTCATACAGCTTACAGAATTCAGTAATTGTGTATGCTGTATGATCCAGAATGCCGCTTATATGTTACCAGAGCTGCAGCCTTTGGAAGAAATAACAGCTCTAATAAACTGGCCATTGATATGAACTGTTCTTGGATGACAGATAGGAGTACATTATTCAATGTAGCTTCAACTTTATGGCAGAGTTCAGTAGTAGTAGTGATTGGCGAATGATGGCATGCCATTGTTTCGGCAATATTCAACCAGATCTTCACATTGAATGACGTATCTGGTGAACGTGCTGACCAAAACAACAGTCAAACCTTCCCTGTAACGCGAAAGATCAGGACCATACAGGCAACTTGCAGATGATTGTTGTCTTGTGGATAAGAGCATCAAGGAGGCCTGGGAGATAGGGTGTAACCACCGAATGTAATATGTCGGAAATGTAACAGCATTTGATCAAAGTAACGGCTATGCAAACAAGAGGTGATCGAGATGTCTACATAGTGGTACCTCATATTATTACTTCGGGTCCTGGGACTGTATGATAATGAGGAATTCAAGCTAGAACTGCTGGTTCTTCTCGGTGCCACTGCGCAAGAACTAGGAATGTTCGCAGAACCGGGATTCGTCTTAAAAGACGACGTGACGTCACTCATATGTCCTTGATCGTCGTTCAATGCATAACTGTAGGCATGCCTGTCTAGGTAACAGCATCAAGGAAAGTTGCAGCAATAGTTGCCATGCTGATAGTTTGTTGTTCTGTAAATATCTTTGCACTGTTCATGAAGGAGATTTATCATCCTACCATGTTCTTGACTCAATCTTTTTGAAGTGTCTGTTATAATCTCGCTAGGCTTTGCGAACAACTTGTGTGGAGTATCAGTGGCTGGGAGCTGCTGACGTAGTTGGCTGGTGTTTTGTAAGGTCGTTTTGAACTTATCAATTTCATAGTCACATAACAACTATGGGATAACAGCTAACGCGAACAGTAATATCGCGAAACAATAAACTGCAGTTTCCCGTAGATTACGATTTTGCCACGATCACATTCCTGCTCGTCACGTGCTGGTAGGCATTGTCTCCTTTTTACTCGAGGATAACATTTCCTTTACGCATACAACCAACGTTTGAATGTGATTTCCAAATTAGAATCCAGATCTAAAATTTTCCCTTTTTATACAGACTGTAGATGGCTTTATTCCTACGCATATTGCTCAAATGCTCATGATTTTCATGTCCCAGCATGCTGAATGTTTCAAGAAAATTTGACGTTCGTTTCATGTCTTTTCATGGAGTAACAACTTTAATGGCAAATAGTGTAAAATGAGGTTTGATAAGTATTCTGAAAAAAATATTTAAAATTTTCTTCTATTCAGTTTTGATATGCAAGTAGCTTTTTTGACTGAACATTACAGAAATATTATGAAAAGAGGAAAACTATTTGTTACAAACACACTGAAATATTTGAAATAATTTTTGATAAAGTAAAGATATTATTTTCATTATCCAAGCAGTATAAATTCCTTAAATATGTTAAATTCATCGTAAATAATTATGGTGTCTCATGCAAAACCCAATTGTTTTTTTTTAAGAATTACCCTTCTTTCAAAAAAATGCTTAAGCAATTTTGAAGTTATTTTAATACGATATTATCATAAAGAAAAAAATACAAACACTTAAAGGAATATAGAAAAATAAAACATATTATATCGATACATACAATGTTGACTTTCAAAGAAAATCTGAATCTCTTTTTTTTTTCTTTGACTACAACTAGTCAATTTCTAATAAGCTCACATATATAACGCGCTTTATATATTTTACACATATAACACCTTTAATATTTTATGTTTTACCATTTAATATATATACATATACACGAACAATTCACAAAAACGATTAACATAATTAAAGAGTAATTTCTATAAGGAAAATCATACTCTATTTGTTAAATTGAAAATCTCTTTTGTTGAAAAATATCAATATTACCTTACCAAATAAAGATCAGACGCTTCATTATTAACTAAATGGAACTAAACTCTAGCTTAGTGACATATCTTTATTACCTGGCTCGTTTGTCAACTGAAAAATTAATCAAATCGCAAACCTAATGCTCAGCTAAATTCCAAACACAGGTAAAATAATTAAAAGAGTAACACGAAAACAGTTCAAAAATGTAGTCAATTACTTTTCAGAATCTTATTTATTATTTCTCTAACAAGGGAATGCGCTTTACAAAAATTTCACTGTTCTTCATCGCAGATACTAATAACTTCTATAAAATATCAAAGATTACTCTTAGTATGATGTAGGTTAGTATGAAAGTAGTATTATGAAAGATTACTCTTAGTATGATGTAGGTTAGTATGAAAGTAGTATGAAAGATTACTCTTAGTATGATGTAGGTTAGTATGAAAGTAGTATGAAAGATTACTCTTAGTATGAGTAGGGTATGATGTGATTAAATTTATAATGGAGCAACTTCAATCAGCGACTTTGGGTTCTAGTCTTTATAGATCATAAAGATACGTAAGTTACTCTCGCGTACTATACAAGGTTTTCACACAAGCAATCTTGCAATTACCTTAACATTTCTATATCATTCAAATTCAATTATCTGCCGCTTTTATGCGACTTGAATATATCTATTCGCTACTTTTCTAAAGAGCATCCAATTTGCGTAATTAAATCTCATTGGGAAGGAAAGGAGCTGGAAAATTAAATAGAAAGTCAGAAAGAAACTCCGGATATTAGTTAAAGGAAGTTTGGCGAAGAGCCCGTATCATAACCTTTTGAAGTTATTTTGCCAAATAATAGTTCAAAAAAAATTTCTACTCTTCTCTTTTTAACGCGTTACAGTTCCTGGTAAGTAATACGTAAGAGTGATTTCATATTTGAGTTATTCAAATGTCTGAATCGAACCCTTTCTCTCTCGCCGAGAGTACCGAGAGTGATGAGCATTAGAGCGGTGATGCTTTGTTAGCGAAACATCTTTAATGAAGGCAAAATTCTTGGCACTTCAAACAGCATGATGATTGTTTTTTGGGCATGCCAAGTTACAGAAAACATTTATCAATGTCTTACAATAAGTTGAGCACTTGTTTAACATGCATTCTTCAATATCAAATATAAAGTATATCCACAAGACGAAGTATAATAATTTAAAGCAATCTGTCGTAGAAAGCCATGTTTATCTCAAAGACAAAATGTATATTAGCATTATTCATAGTTTTAAAGCTAAACGGGCCATAAATGGATATAAAACAATACTTGACGTGATGTGCAAAAAATTGATAAGTATCGAATTAGTTCAATAGGTTCAATTAATTATCAATCAATGATAAAAATAAAATACTGGAAAATGAAAAAATATAATGTTAAAAGAATTAAAGGAAAAAATAATTAAGTAATATTCTTTGGATTAATAAAGTTTATAGTCTAAAGCATCTAATAAGAGTGATTGTAAATATGATTGATCATACAGAGGTAATTAAACACAGAAAAACTTTTAAATGCATTTGAATATATCTTTTATGACTTTTTGCACTTTCAAAGCATGTATTCGTAATGTTGCAGCGAATTATTTGTAATTACATTTATGTCAATATCGAAAACAACAATGAGATAATTAGTTAAACTGTATTAATTAAGCGAATTAAAATTAATTAATATTATGAATGTGAATAATGATGCTTTTTATTCAAAACTGCCTTGAGATGGAAATTAGTTTAATAATGTCGATACAAATTTACCTTGTAATTATAAAATAACACTTGAGTTATCATATCATCAACATAAATGCATACATACCAAAATTAATAAAATGATAGAAATGTAGCTATGGAAATTCTATTTAACTAAATCGTAAAAGACTGACACAAGCAGTTTGCGACATCATCGGAATGAACGTCAATCTATATTACTTACGTTGAAAATTTGACGTTGAGGTTATTTGAAAGATAAGAATTTTAAGTCATAAATTAGCTGGGAGTTAAACGTAATGAGCGAAATAAATAGTACGGACAATGTCAAATGGAGAAGAGGCATTTATATTCGCCAAGTAAGATTAAATTAGTAAAGGCCATATAGGCAGACATGTTAGAAATATTTGGATTTTAACGTAGAACTATCATTATTCTTTCTATCTCAGGTGGCCCTCAGGGACTTAACTTCTGAAGGTAGAACCCGAGGGATCCTATTGATCTGTTTCTTTCCCATGGGATTTACTGTCTTTGATAAAAATGAGTGACCCACCCCCGAGATATCCTAGTAATCCTTCTTTATTTTCAACCATCCTTCTTGTCAACCAATTTCTTATCTTTTTTCAATTTTTCCAACGTCCAGATCACAGCTTTACCTTGCAACATAGCAACATTAGGCTCTTGCGCTATTAAACTATCACTCACTCACTTCTATCGCAGATTATATGAAATTGATCTTCATGGATAAGTTTTGAAGTTTTTAAAATTACACATTTTGTTTAAGTTTCAGTATCATAATTAATTCTACGTTTAGTATGCTTTAAAATGTAATTGAACCAAAAAAAATAAATGATAAGCCTTCTTTCAATAAAATACACTTAAATATTTCTTACATTAATGTGTTTCTAAGCTTCAATTAAATAATTTTAAATATAATTGCCTTTTTAAACTGAATAATTTTAAAATTAATATTGAAACTAGAAGTTCCTAATAATTGTGCAAACCATGTATCTTTCGATTCAAATGCAAAAGATTATAAGAAATATGATTAATTTTAAAAATGTATGAGAAAAAATATGTAAAGAAATGACACTTGTTGATTTAATACAATCAAGAATAAGAAATTTATAATTGCTGTAAAAACTCATATGTTAATATGTAACATAACTAAATATTTTTATACTTTAAAATATATTTTAAAAATTATATTTTATAAATTGCGTTCTATAAGCAGTATTGACACTCTTTTATTTTTAAAACATAGCTTATTCACACTTCACATTACTAATAAAATAGATTGTATGCAAAACCCAACGAGTATTAGAAATTTTCTTAAATAATCCCATATTTACAAAAGGCAAAATCTCAATAAGTTAAATGATATAACGGTGCTTATATATATATATATCTGTGTGTATGTGTAACGCAATTTCTTGCTCATAACTAGTGAATAGCCTGTTGTAATCAATCTTTTCTCTAAATTACTTTTTCAAAAAAAAAAAAAAAAAAAAAAAAATTGAACTGAGTTACCACAAGCAATAAGTGTAAGTAATATCAATGTATAGTAATCAATGTATAGTAGTTCATCTTACAGGAGATAATCGATCAATAGAATGTAATAACAGTCAATATAGAATACATTAATGAATGAATACTTAATATAGTTTAAGTTAATTTTAAATGTGAAGTTATTTTTTATTTGAAAAAAATGGTGAATATTTCTTACAAAATTCAATAATTTTAATACAGATAAATTCAAAAATGTTTCATATTCCTGATCTCTCTATATATATCTATATATATATATATATATATATATATATATATGAATTATATTTATTAGTATTTTGGATAGTGATTATTTGCTTAGTAAGAATTTTTTTTTTCAAGTTGAGTTAGAACGATGTTATTTCGATAAGAGATTCTCTTCTTGGTATTTGTTGATGTTGTTTTATTAATTATTTTTTGGGTGCAAACCATTTTTGTTGTAAAATAACTTTGCTGAGTAAGAGGGTTTGGATACACAAAACATGTTGGCAACGCATGTTTGTCCAAATCCAGAAACTGCATATTAAACTTATTTATTTCCAATTTTCGAATCCTTTATATTCTTTAACATATTTTTAAGATCTTTAGAATAATTAAGTGATTTCTTATTTGTACGCACAATAAGACACACAAGTGCACACACACTCTCATATATATATATATATATATATATATATATATATATATATATATA
>BMAW01068237.1:671323-693451 GCA_019974015.1 Nephila pilipes
TATATATATATATATATATATATACACACTCTATAACAAAAAAAAAACTGACGCACCAAGAAAGAGTTATCCGGTGGAGAAAAAAAATTGGTGGATATGAAAATTATGAACAAAATAGAAATTGATTAAAATTTTAGAAAAATGTATTGATTTATTTCAGAGTTTCATAATTACTTATTTATTTCAGAGTTTCATAGTTACTTATTTATTTCAAAGTTTCATAGTTACTTAGTTATTTCAGAGTTACATAGTTACAAAGTAATTAGCTCATTAAGGTGTTGACCCACTTCTAGCCTAGATGCAAGCTACCACACGATGTGGCATAGAAGGATATAGCTCCCTGATGATCTCCTGCGGTATTTCTTGCCAAATTTGCTCCAATTGTTGGGCCAGGTCATCAAGATTCTTTGGTAGATGCAGTCGCCTTCCTACCAAATCTCAGACATGCTCGATAGGAGAGAAATCTGGCTGGCCAAGGAAGTGTTTGATAAGCTGTAAGACAGTTCATAGCAACACGTGACTATGTGGTCTGGTATTATCTTGCTGAAAAATAAGGCCAGGGTAGTGCAAAAGGAACTTTAGCAAAACAGGTCTCAGAATGTCGTCAACGTACCACTGGACTGTAAGTGTGCCTCTAACGATGACCAAACGGTTCCGGCGGCTATGAAGGGAAATGGCATCCCAGACCATAACTCCTGGTTGAGGGTCTGTGGGTCGTGTGATAGTGAAAGCACGATCGGCACGCTACCCTGGGCGTCTTCAGTGATCGTCAGGACACAGTTGGAAGCAAGATTCGTCGCTAATCATTATACATCCCCAGTGAGCATTATTCCGACCTGATAGAGTCAAGCACCACTGTAATCTAGTTCGACAGTGTGGCACTGTGACAACTTATCTGACAATCATTCTGTCTTCCCGATTTGCTTAGGCCCTACGTCGACTGCAACCATCCCGACACAGAACTGTGACATTGTGCACCCATTTTTATCAGCATCTTCTAATCGTCTCATCGCTTCGACCCATATGACGAGCGATTTTCCAATTTGTCTAACCTGCCTCTTTCAATCCAATGATACGACATCTTTCAAACTCTGACAGTTGCTCGTAATGAGCTCGAATCTTGAGGCGAGGCATTTTTTCAGTCTTTGAAAGGTATCCTAAATCGCAATGCAACAAAAAATGTGACCATCAGATTGAGAATCGCTTCTTATATACACCTGCTGAGCGCACAGTTCCGATGCGCTGTAGCTCCCGCTTTTCATTCATTGGACACGACACCAAATTTTAATCTTTAGCATGTTCGGTCCAAATTTCTTTGCATACGAAATTTTATTACAATCGTGGAACTCCTTCTTGGTGCGTTGCCTTTTTTTTGTTTTAGAGTGTATATATATAACTGCTTTTGTATTAACGTTGTATTGTAACTGTGTAGTAGTCTATGGCCAACAAACGTATTAGCTTTCAAAAAACATCAAGTGATATTTCTTCAGACATGATTCATTTATTTTAATTTATTACTTTGGTTGTGACATAAACCAGGTATTTTAGAAATGGTAGAGCAAACATTATTGTTAAACTATGCTTTGGAGGCTTATGTTGTATTAAATATTTATAAGAATGTATGAGAGAAATTCTGATTATTTAGTGAAGCTTGTATAATAATTCTCCATACCACTATTTGCGCTAAAATTGCCTATCATCTAAACATTTATTTAAAATTTCAATTCAATAAAAGTTGGCTGTAAAAAAAACTAAAATGTGAATTTAATAAGAGTTGGTAAGTAATCAACGAAGTTTTGATAAGTTTGTATTTAGCATTGTTTAAGCCTAATGTTATGCAAAAGGCAAAAATGAAATCCAGAGCTCAAAGAACTTCTATTTCATAAGTTATATTGAAAAATCACCATGAATATTGCGATCCAAACTATACCAAAGAAAAATTATTATTCTTGATTTTAGAAATTGCTTTTTACCTCCGTTTCGTTCGTTCGTTCATTCGCCTTTTTTTTTGTTGTTGTTGTTCGAAACCGTTTTATGAGAATAACTTGTAAATTCCAGATTACGGATTAAGTATTTTTATAACTCTTCGAAGTGCCCTTTCTTCTAATACGGAATATCTTTACCTCTTTCAGACATTTCATGCACACAACTACCAATACATTCATTATTATAATAAGAACATATTTTTTGTTTCACTTTTTTAAACTTAGGAATGAATTATTTGCTTTTTAACTTAGGAATGAATTATTTGCTTTTAAAACCAATGTTTCTGAAAATTACCTGATTTTTTTTTCTGATTTTTGATCTGGATAGCAGACAAGATTGATTTGGTAATTAACTGAAGTAAAAGGCAACATTTATTAGAATTAAATCATTAATTTTTTGTATTAGGTGATGGGATTGTAACGTTGGACTGTTCGAGAACCTTTCTTTCCCTTACATATGGGTTTTTTTCTGATTTTATATTTAAAATTCTAACACCCTTCCAATAAAATGAAACGGTATTACGCAAATTAGAGGAAGATAAGATATATAATGAACTGAATTGAGGATAGTTATATGTAAGTGAAATAGAATTTAAAGTGAAAAGAAGATAGCTGATAGTGCGTAGTCTGTAGATGCCAGTAAGTTAGAGTTAGGAATGAATTGCTCTAGTTCATCTTTTGTAATTAAAATTGGTTAGAAGTGAATCCCCGTTAAAGTAAAAGGTAAAAGGATTCAAACCTGCAGTATTCTAGAAATATCTCATTCGATTTTGGTGAGTTGGTAAGCTAAAATTTTATTATTTAATTTTAAGCAAGATTCAGACCTGTTGAAAGTAATAGGAGAAAGATCGATCTTGCATAATATGTGAAAAAAACTTAATAAACATTTTATTTGTATTTTTCTGACATCTCTTCAATTGTAATTGAGATAGTATTGACTATTTAGCTACACTTTACGATGTCTATAGATTTAAATAGTGAAGAGGAGACTTTACATGATATATAAAATACAGTATACGGGTATAATGAATCTTTCGTTTATTGATTTGATATGAGGTAATCAGACCAATTGACTCCGAATCAGGCTTTGAAACATTATTCAAGAAGATTGGCAACCACACATTCTAGGAAAATTTAAAAATTCAGTGAAACACTCAAAAGAAGTTTAAATCAAGGAAAACATATAAGCTGATGGCATGATTATTTAACAAAAAGAAAGTTCGAAATTGAAGAGAGAACTAAGTAGCATCCTGAGCGATTCCTCTCTGATTCCTTGCTTTCCAGTGCTATATCAAACAGTGGTGGCAGGACCTCAAATCACTTTAGCAGGTTTGCTTTGCTAGAATTGCCTGTTCATTCTCATTGTGAATCTCGTAATAAAGAGGAGGTGAAGCCTGAATAGTAAGCGATCACATGTCACTACAGGTAGTTGAAAACTGAAGAAAAAAAAATGATGTGAAATCATTCATTACGCATTTGCATAAAATCACTCATTTTCTACACCAAAAGTACAAAATTTAAGTTATATGTAAAAAATTAATCTCTAATACAATTATTAACGTCACTACTATACCAATAATCTGCTTGAATATCAACAATTCATGGTCATAAAGAACTAAAATGGAACACAAAATTCTAGAATTTAATAATGAGTAGCAAAAATTTAAATCAGATGAAAATGCAGGTGAGAGCTTTCACGTGCTTCTGAAGTTGATGAACTATGCAGTTATTGAACAAAATTTCTTACTCTGAATTCCCTCAAGAACATCCTAATTGCATAGTTCGATTTAATTAACTAAAATTTTCCTTAATGAGGCAGTTTTTGAATCTTAAGAAATTCTCAGAAGGGAATTTTAGTTTATTTACAAGGTTTCAAACAACCAGAAACAATGAATTGTACAATTTACTCAAGAGACTAATTATATAACTGAATTGTATAGCAATAAAAAATGAAACTGTGTTTGATTTAACAAATACCATCAAATTATTTTGTTGCTAATGAAGTGTATTGTAGTTGTTTTGAAGAATTGATTTATTCTATAATTAAAGTTTCTTCGGCATATACATGCGGTTTTTTGATGAACACAATGGTTTTAAATACATAAATAAGAGCTTTGAAATTTTTTATTCTAATGAAAAAGGCCAATTTCCTATTAGGAATATGGCTATCTTGTAACTACTTAAATTTTTCCAAAATTCTTATTTTATATTTCAGTTTCTTTCCTTGTTAATCGTCTGAGAATTTTATTAATTGAAAATTGTATGAAGTTTTTGTAATGTGTATCTACTTATATGAATAAAATTAGTATTTTTGCGATTAGCATATTAAATTGAAAACGTTTTTCCTCCATTATTTATAGTGATTATAACCAAAATAAGAAGCTTATATTTTTAAACAACATACATGCAATGATATTGCATAAATAACATTACTCTGTTAAATCATTATATTTCAGTTGTTAAAAATATCGTATTTACTTATGATAATTCGACTGAATGTGAATATCTCAATAATAAATCTTGTTCTTCACCTGTAGCATTTTAGCAAATTTCGCTGTTTAAATCACTCAAAGCCACCTATAACATTTTAATAAATTTTGTTATTTAATTTTAATCTTTGATATCTTATTATTGTAAATTATAGTTATCTTATTTAAAAACACATTCACACTATCATAAAATTTAACTATTTTAACTTTGGAAATTTTTTAGTGAAAATTCTTTTTTTTTGGGGGGGGAAGGGGGTCATTAAAAGATTGATTATCTTGTGAAATATTTCCAAAACCAGATTTATCAAAAGTTTACAGTATCAATACAAAATGAGAAGTTCAAATATTTTTTCAAATGATGGATTACAAAAATGATTAAATAAATAGAAAATTTAATTTCCTTCTGGTCTTATTTTCAGTGAAATATTATTGAAAATTATTAGGATAGTACATTGATGATAAAAACATATGAAATAATTAATTTTACTGGTCAAAAATTTCCGATAGACAATTTTCTTCTACGTATAATTTAACTTAAACGCAATGAGATTTGTTTTATCTGTAAGACAAAAGTACACTATATTATATTTTAAAATATTTTATACTTTTAAAGAACATTTCATGCATCTAACTTTTGCTGTGCTTGTACAGAATTTACTGAATCAAAAGTAAGTTGCAGATATAATAGTTTAAAATAGAGTTTTCTTAACACTGTGTGATAACATAGGGAAATAGATATTTCTATTTAATGAATGAATTTTTTTAAAAACTAAGCCAAGGGTATATTTTATTGTCAAAAAGACAGTTATTTGGTAAAGTTATTATCATTTTTAATTTTCATATAATTTCTGAAGGCTGATGGTATTTATTTATGAAAAATGGAATAAACGATGTTAAAAATACATGCAATATGTTTAAAATTATGAAGGCAAGATGCTTTATATATATATATATATATATATATATATATATATATATATATATATATATATATATGTATATATATATATATATATATATATATAGTATAATTTCTTCCAATCATTAACCTGCTTATGTGAAGAATGTTTTTCAGCATCATTAAAATCAATCTCAAATTTTTGCATATTGATTTCGTGATAAAGTAGATAAATTCATTGCACATTAAGTATTCTAAAGAATAAATTTAAGCGTATGCGTATTATAAAAATCAATCTTTTATTTTCTTTCTAGTTTCATGGTAAAATAATTAAAGCACTTATATGTTAATTAATTCAATTTAAATTCAAACATTGATTGAAATTATTTTGAAAGCTTCGTATCATACATTCAACAGTATTTTACTCTTGTTAAGTTTATGATCCCACGCCTTTTATTCGCTAAAAGAATTCAATTACACACAAGTTTTGAAATATGGCAAATTTCAGCTTCTGTAATTTTCAGTAACCAAAAAAGTATACATATTTTAATTAGACTAGCTACCAAATATTTACAACTTGTTTCTTTTAACGAAATTAAATTTAAGTAGAAAATCAATATAGCGTAATTAAGGCTCTAAATTATCGAGCTTTTCTCTAGTAGTTAGAAACTTTGAAATCAACACAGGGTATTATTTTTCAAAAATTTCTCTTAAAAATGCTAAGCCCTCTGAATATTAATTAGCTCCTACCAGTTTTATGAAAATAAATCCAGTTTCTCCTCTGTGAAAAATAAGGCAAAATACTTTTTCTTGAAACCGAGGTGATGACATAATTAAACATAATTGCAAGCTTTTTATTCAATCCTTTTAGTGTAAAGATAAAAAATCATACCCTGAAAAATTTAATGATCAGGTATTAAATGTTTTAATATCATTAAAGAATGAACTTGATATTTTAGATATTTTCAAATTTTTATTAAAGAAAGATGAACGTACAAATACAAAAACTAAAAGTCTTGTACATAATCAAAGAAAAGGATTAGCAATTTAATAAGAATAAATTCAACCTCACGAAATTTGTTTTGAAGAAAAGTTTAAATTGCTTATAATTGAACTTTTCTTTACATATTTTATCTTGAAAGATAAAAATTTTCACTCATTAAAATTTGAAAAATTTTCATGATTGAAAAATAATTCGATACTAAAATATTTTAAAAAAATTATATTAAGTGTTTTCAAACCATTTTATACACAAACTGGTGAATGTATTTTGCTGTGGAAAAAAAATAACTTGGTGCAGTAGTTACTTTGTCATTGTGGAAATCTAATACTACGTTTTCAATTAAATGTGGTTTATGTATTCACAAATAAACTAAAATTATTATTCTAAAACTAATTATTATTCTGTAAATTAAAATGAATTATTCTTAATTAAAATACATGTATACACGGAAATGTCAAAATTCATGGATAGCAAAATGTGGTTATCCAGATGGCAGTAGCCTTGCTTAAAAAATGTTAAAAGAGGCAGTGCATTATCAGAACTTTCATTTGTACTCAAGTGATTCATATAAAGGTTTTCAGGCATGATTATGGTCGAATGACCGGAATTAATAGACTTTGAATGCTAAGAGCCTAGGAGATTCAATTTATGAAATTGTTAGGAAATTCAACATACCTTGATTCACATTGTCATGAATGTGGTAGCAAATGTAATATTTACCATTATCTCCCTACCATATCTAATTAATGACCGAGACCAGCTATATCTGCATAAACAAACATCACAGAGACAGTCAGTACTGCGTCAAGTAAAAAATATAATCAATATGGGACATACAATAGGACACTTCACTGTAATTTGATATTGATTGCATATAGTAGTCGAAGACCGAGTTGAGTGTCATTACTAACAACATGCCATCAGCCTCAGTACGTCTGATGGGTTCGTGACCATATTAGTTGGAGCCTGTATGATAGGAAAATCTTAATTAAAATACATGACCGGTATTGTTTGGAATTCTTTGGTTACATTGGTCACGATTCAATGGTAAGAACTTATGGTAGGGATCGAATTTGGAGCATATCCTTGAAGTTATTGACCTAAGTTGACTACAAGGTACTGTGAATGCTGGTGGTGGATCCATAACGGTGTAAGCATGAACTGGATCCTTTGGTCAAACTGGACCAATTCTAGATTGGAAAGTATTATATTTAGCTATTTGAAAACCATTTGCAGTTATTCATAGACTTTATGTACCAAACAACGATGGAACTTTCCAGATTGACAATGCGTCGTGTAAATGAACCCAAATCATTTGACGACTGATTTGAAAACATTTTGCAATCTTCCAAAAAACAAGTTAGTTGCTTAAATAGCTATACAAGAGTCCCATTGATCATATATGTAACATGAATGAAAGGTCGGTTCTTACACAAAATCCTGTTACTGCAACGTTTTCGCTATTTTGGACAAGTGTAGAAACCACATGGCAAAATATATCTTCAGATGATTTCCGACTACTTGTTGAGTCAATGCCACGTCATGCTGCTGCAGTTCATTTCGTAAAAGGAGGTCCAATACGCAGGACTGGCTCCAAAATATTATTCCCCTTTGCGAAATTATTGTGGAGCCCCCCACCCACGTATATGTAGTATGTTAGTATATATGCTTAACCATGGATAGGGTCCAAGTATACAAGTATTTTTTCGATGTAATGTACATTTAAAAAGCAGTAGAAAAGAAAAAAAATAGTATGGGCTTAAAATAGTAGTTGACACACTGTTGTTTTATGTTACTTAGCCTTCTTAGAGCCTAGGGAACGAACAGGGTAAATTCAAAGTAAGAGATTAGAAATCAATGAAATTCCTACTGCTCTTCAAGGCTTATAAGCGTTTTCGAGTCAAAAATTCATATAATAAATATTTGTATCTACATATTTTTTAATTTTTTTACGATTGATCAAGGTTAGTGAAAGATTTAACTGTACTATGACAGCAATTCTACAATACTGCTTTAATCTTTATTACCCATTTGTCAACATATATTAGAAAATATAATATTTTAATCGATTACATTTACCACAATTCAATCATAGAGTAACCTTAATTTAAGTGGGAAGTGTATCCTTTTCGCTTTCTCACTTGCCAATTTTTTCAAGGTTTCTGAAAAATCTGGAATCTAACTTATTTCGGTTTCTATTGAGAGAGTGGCTAATGACGCTCTACATGCGATGCTCCTACTCGCTCCCTGCCCTGTGCCTTGGTGCAGACTGCACACCTCTGAACCAGCCATTCCCATACAATATTAAGAGGCATCTCAGGACGTTTAGTACTTTGGTGCATATGGAAGTGTTTTAGTGTATGGAACAGACACATGTAATAAACAAAAAAACAACGTAGGATTTCATTCATGTAAGAGATTTCTGGAATTCTATTGAACAAAACATTAATTCATTAAACGATATGCCTCTCGGAATTAAAAAGAACTTCAAACACAATTACAGAAATAGGACTATTATTATTCTGCATCCGCAAGTGACTTAAAATCGAGTTTCATATAGAAATCATTTCACTAAAATTCTCCTCATAACAACTTGGTTAAAAATTCCAAGTTATAGTAAAAATATTTAAAATTAAAAATTTATGTAATAGTAGTTGCCATCTAAACACACATTATTTACCTTTTTTATGACTGAACTCCATGTGTTACAATGAAGGAGAAACCTTGAGTGCATTAGAAGAATTTGTTCATTTGCAAAACTTCAAGGAATGGGTAAATTTATTGTAGGCTTGTTATAAGAAATGTTTGAAGTTCTTAAAATACAAGATTCATACCCATATCCTTTGACAAATGTAAGAGAGAACACAGCATATCATACGAATATATTAAAACTCATAATACTCATACTCAATAGATCATATAGTACAAGAGACCCAATTAAATGACTATATATATATATATATATATAAATTCTACAATACTACATTAGTGAATATGGAACATTTGGACATCAGGAGGATTTAACTTATTAGTATTACTCTATCTATAGGGAATAATAAAGTTGTAGCATAAAATACTCTTAACAGAAGAGACTGTTTCATAGGCATCTTTGATATGAACACTAATTTATTTAATGATATCCCTATAGATCGTAAGAAATTTCAAATATATGGTTATATTTTATGTAAAAATATAAATATGCTTTCCAGGTGCTTAAAAATATTTTAAATATCTTAAATCTTCATACTGCTTGAGGCAAAAAAATGAGTAAAAACAGCAATTTAAATTGTAAAAAATTAATATAGATAAGTATATATTATAAGAAATGTTTTAAAAGGGCAGTTTATTGAGCAAAGCAAAATTTCGAAAAGAATTTTAATCCATTAAATATCAACTTTTTTATTTGACTTAATTCGGATGTATTTTGTGCTAAATTAAAAAATATTGACAGGTGTATTAGCGACTCTTTTCGAACAGTCTGGAAAGAAATACTGAGAGACACAACATATTGATATAAAATGAGTTATCAGAGCACACATTTTCTAGATCTTTACTTTTGTGTGTAATTATTTTTGTGTGGCAAGATAATCCAAACATTCTAAACATCATACTTAAGTTTTAATGTTGCCGAAAAATCAAACATAATAGAAAAATCTGAAACAATTTTACGAAAACATAAAACTGAACTAATTTAAGTTATATCAGTTATGTAGTGATATAATTTCTCTGTCTCATCTAAAAGTTAATTACTATAATAGAAAATTCAAGGGCAATAAAGATATTCACTGTAAAAACTCAAACTATGATATTGAAGACAAAATATCAGCATTTTTTTTTCAATATATTTAAACTGTACCAACAATATATTTTTCAACAAATACTAAGAACTATATAGTCTGCATAGTTTTGAACCCTTTGTGATTCAATATACAATGAATTTTTTGAAATAACCAGTAATAAAGCAGCTTACCTTCTCTTCATTTTTATAATTTGTTTACGCAAATGAGAAAAGTTTAACGAGTGAAATATAAAATAAAGTTCTCCTGTTTTTCTCTATTTCCTTCAATTACCTTTAATGACTTATAAAGCTAAAATGGAACAGAAATAAATAAGAAAAAAGTGAAATGTACTTAAGCTAGCTGAAAATTTAATTTTTTGTCTTCTGACACACTAAAACGAGTACCACAATAAAAATTTAATTTCTTTGAGAATTAAATGTGTCTTAAGTAACTGAATAAGTTGTTTACCTTTTCTTTTATTTCCATACATGGTATATTACATACTTGTTCTCAATTGTATACATTACTCACAGTACCATTAGCTATACTCGGCTTAAGCTGAACGAAACAAATTTGAATAAGTTTTCTTATTTTAACAACTCCATAACGAATTCAAAGAAATATTTGAAAAATTTCAAAATGTCTCAAGAAATTTAGAAAGTTACAAAACAAACTAATGAAGATTAACTATGAAAGTTAATTGAACTTTAACTTTTTGTTAGCACAAATTAATTGCATTATATAAATCAGAAATTTCATGAATGAGTTAATTTCTATGTGGAAAATGTGGAATCGGTCCTTTACCAGGTAGTAGTACATTCGCTTTTGACGTCACCAGAAACTCATAACTGAAGGTAGATAGAATGGAGTTCAACTATAACCTTCACGCAGGAGAGACTTTGATCTGAAGCTCTGGCAAATATGGACTCATTCAGAAATAACTGATCACGAGTAGGTAGCCAGATCTTCAAAACCCTGACTATAGTGGCCGCGGAGATGCAGACTCTTCAAATCCATGTAAAGTTATATTTAAATGTAAAATTTTAATCAGTTTGTTCATTTATCCAAGTTTCAATAAATTAATGATCTGATTCAAATGAAATGATTGAGAATTACAACTCATCATACCCATATTACACTTTCTAATTCTGACATTCTGTTTAATATTTGTGGAATTTTTTATAACAGAGCAAAAATGACTTCTTCATTCTTTCACTGAACATTAATTTTTTTCTTTTGTGAACATAATATTCAGTCGAATTTATAACAAAAGCTACTTTTAAGAAAATCGACTTACATAACAAAGTTTCGATAAGTAAAAGACAAGCTTAATTAGCTTAAGGTCAACCAAATGAAAACGAACATAAAGAAATAATTTTAAAGTATCTGATATTAAAATTTCTTAAGTGACTAAAGCACTCACGAAATTATCGAAGGAAATGGCTTCTTATTACTCTTTAAAATATTCAAACATACCATCTAGTGGCCCCCCCCCCCAATTTTCACATATCATTTCAGTTAGCAACTAAATTATGCTGTTACTCATCATAGTTAAGATATCTCTACCTGAAAATATCTTTGTTGAGCACAAAAATTAACCACCCTCATTTTCTTATAACAAAGATGCTCAAATAAAGCAGTCTTTTACTCGTTCTGAAGATCAAGTCATGAACCCTGCTTTGACTCTTGATTTGAAAATCAAGATCTATTCATCAAAGGGAAAGAGAATTGGGTCAATTACTACTGCATTAGGTTACTCTTTTGATTATCGGTAAATGTAGGAATCAATATGAAAGGGAAATCTATGGTCATCTATGTGAATGGAAAGAATGCTTTTCTAGCGAGATTTTTAAAGGGAATTATTTCAAACATATGGTATATGAGAAAATTAGGATATTTTCACAATCGTCTTATCGACAAATGAAAAGAATTCATCAAAATTAATGATTTTTCCATGAAAGTTAGTTGATGTCTTTTCTCGTGAAGGGATTTATTTTTTTAAACAAAAAATAAGTGTACATTTTATTGTAATTTATAGTAAGTAAGTGTAGCAAATAAGAAAGTTCACAACACCCTTAGTTAATTCATGGCATATTAACAACATTTGAATATAATAAATCAAAATATAACAATTAGTTAAGGACTTGTAAAAGCTACACTACAAATACAAGTTTGATTACATGTGCTGTTTCATCCAATATACACCTAGCTGTATTTTACAGTTCAATTTTCTCACCAATTATCAATAAAAAAAATCTTAAGATAGTTAGTAATGCAGTTAAATTTAAGTGTAGAATTACTTTGAGAATACGAAGATTATTTCACAAGTAAGTCTTAATGTTCTGTTAAAGGAAAAATTAAAAATATTGTTTATAGAATATGTATTGAATTAAATGTATATAATGAATATGTGTGACACCAATAGATATGTCAAAATACAAATAGAGAACAAAATAATTAAAACACTAACTGAAAAAGAAGCACTTACACAAAATTTTAAGGTGTGTAGGCGTTGATAACTGTTATGTATATGAATAAGATAGGAAGTAAATTATCTTCTATAAGTGGTACATCTCAGATAAAACACCAGTTGCTAATATTTTAAAATGTCCTTTCTTAACTATTTGTAGAAAGGTATGATAATTAGTTGTGCTCTCCTAGTAAGAACTTCAGTGTCTAAAACAGCTAAAATTGTAGGTGGGGCAAAAAGAATTCTATCTAAAATTATGGCCAGCCACAAAAAAGAGCAAAATATTATTTTAAACGTAAAAACTGTGGACGGAAAAAAAGTACTCAGACGGGGATCATTGAGCAATTGCGCGAATTATTTGCCAGAAAAGCAAACCCACAAGTGAGCAGATAACAACAAATTTCAACATCCGACGAAAAGATTCCATTTCAAAGCAAAGCACTGGCTCTTTGGGAGCTTCCCAAATAAGATTTTCATGGCATAAAATACAAATCCATAATTATTGACTTCGAAGCAAAAAAATAAATAAAAAATACTGTATACTGTGGTGCAGAATGCTTCAAGACGGGTAACTTGATGGCAGGAGAGAAGTTAATTGGTTTGGCGAATTACCTTCCTCTTTGTTTTTTTACCACGAGAAGATTTTACGATGGGTGAAATCCCTGAAGATTTTATGATCCTCCCCATTATGACTGCTTGGTTTGAATTGTAAATCGAAGAGGGAAATCTTTAATGTGTGTGTAAGCCGTGTGATGTTGTATCGTGTCACAAGTTTAACGTACCAGTCATGACTATTGTTACCAGAGCTTTCATACTAAAGCTCGAGTAACGGTACGAACCTATTTGAAAGTACTGCTGGGAGACATTCATCCAAAAATGTAATCTTCCTTAGATGTTGTCCCTTATTTCAGGCCGATAATGCTCCCGTCTTTACAGTAAAGTGCATCATAAGTAGGTTCAATGAACATGAGGATGAAAGGAAATAGTTGATTTGCTGCTCTCAGTCACCAAGACAAGTAACATTTTTGAATTTTTACGTGGATATTCTGAGTTGAGATAATTGAGAGGATGATTTCCTCTATCTTCATCACTAACGAAATTGGGAGATATTTTGCTGAAGGAATTATATAAAATACCGTTATCTATACAAAAGATCAAATACTTCTATTTCTCATCGAACTGTAGTTGTCAATAATGGTCTTGATGAACTTACACTACGTTAATAAAATTAAAAATTCATCATCCTAAGTGTTTCTATTATTTTTTCTACTACATGTGGATTACATAGTATGCAAATATTATTTTTTGTTTACATGAATAACTTTTATTTGTATAATTTTGAAACTTGTTAGTTTACACAGGAGGGACGATAGTCTGATTTTATGAACTCTTGACAGTCTTTTTAAACAGAATGTGACTCACGCAATTTTATAAATTGCTAAGAAGCCTTTTCACCACTTGATGTAATATTATATAAATAAAGAAAATAAGGATAATATTTCCGATGATTCCCAAACTTTTACAATACAGATATAATATTTTCAAAATTTTAACATAGCTACTCAAAAGTAATATTGTTAACTTTAATTAGACTCCAAGCAGATCCAAATATTCAATGCTATCAGCTCAAATAGAGTGAATTATACATAAGTTTATTGTCAAAGAGAGAGAATCATATGGTGACTGCAAGCGTATTATGGATTTATTAAAGAATTATTACTTATTTTTATTTATTCGATGAGATACAATATTTTTCATAAGAATTTAGATAGTAAATGTTTTTGTTTAAAAGCTTGCTTGTATTAAAAACATTTCGGTTCCATAACAATCAATGAAAATTTAAGAGATTCTAAATCAATTAATGAGTTATGAAGAAATTCCGATAATGGAAAGGAAACTGTGTCACATATATTTATCAAGAAAATACACACGTTTATGTTGTTTCCTTAGATGAAAATTCATAAATAAATTATGGAAAATATACGTTCCATCTCTTATGACTCTTATTTTCAGATTCACTCGGTGAAATACAAAATATAATATCGTAAGAATAATGGGAGCTTTACAAACAACTCTTAGTAAATAATCTGATGTTCTTAAGGTTTTAATAAACTTTTCGTCGACAAAATGTTTTTGCTATCTCCGCACGATGAAAAAGTATGAAATATATTGTATGTGAGAATAAAATAAAAGAATCTGAGTGTTTAATAAATTTAAATGTCAGAGAAAAATTCAATAGTAAGTTTGTTCTTTTATAGATACATAAAATGTGACATCAGAATGAATTGACGTGATACCAGGGATAAAACTATTGAAATGAACAGAGAATAATTCCACAGTATTTTCAATTTTTGAGAGTCATTAGCGCGATTATAGAGTTATGATATCAGTGCCAGGATACAAATTAAGACATGAAGCAATAAAGTATATAGATGCTTTGTTAATTGATAAGGAAGCTATTTACATTCTATTTTCTTCCTATAAAACATAAAATCTGAATAGTCCCTTACTGTGAAATGCATTTTTGAAATTTAATAACATGCAGAATCGGCAAGATATTAAATTGAGTTTTCAATTGATGTTATTAGTAATACTTTTATTCCATTATAATATTATAAATTACAAGAAATCATTTGTAAATATTTAAAAATATTAAGCTAAAATGCAACAATTATTAAAAAAAATAAAGCAACGAACCTAAAACAGAATTTTTTCAAAGACAAATTCTTGGTTCAATAATTGATTTAAACTTGGGTTGAATATCAGAAAGATGAAACAAATTGCATTATAGTTTCTGGATGGGTCTAGTTTGTGTTATAAACCAGAAAGGATGAAGTACCTTCAATATATGAAAATTAGAAAAATATGTGGTTCACTTAAAATGAGGCGTGTGTTACAGTGCTTTTTAAACTTTCATAGTAAACTATTTATTTTTAGAAATATTATTTATTGAAGTTTTATGTTACAAAGAATGACATCTTAAGAAATTGAGGGCTCATATTTATTGAAAACGAAAATAAAGCAAAAGGAATCTGCACATATAATGCATTTCAAAATTATTGAAATGTATAACTTTCTGGTAGTTGAAAGCCGATATACCTTGTCAATCTTGGTAACATACCTACTCGTTACATCAGGAACTAATTTTGATTTTTTTTTTTTTAAAGAAAAGGAAGAATCTGATTATGTGTCGCTCCTTTGACCTTTATCGTGGATTTAATCAATGACTCACTGTGAAGATGTAATTTTAAGTTAATCTAAGTTAACCTAATTAAATATATCGACCTAGTTAAACGATATCCCCTTCACAGAATACCAAAACCACAAAGAATACAAAGGAAGTAGTAGAAAAAGTCTAACATATTTAAAAAAGGTTAATTACTTAGAAAAATTTATACTTAATTTGACGACACACACCCCTTCACTTTGAGATTTTGTGAAAAAGGTACGACATGAAAGTGAATACATTTTACTCTTTGTTTTTTGTACTGGTAAAGTCGTTTCATATATTTTTCTGAAGTTTATTATTAAATTTGAATGCTGAAATAATTGTTTTAGTATAACTTCTAAGAGGTATAATAAGTAAAACACACATACAAACATATTTATAAAGTTAATATCTAAAACACCCGTATACACCTCAATAATTTTTTTTGAATATTTAGTGTCGCTCAGTACATAACTTTTACTAAAATAATTTTGGGACATGAAAAATGGAACGATACTTCTCGATATTCTGTAATAATTTCATTAGAATTGTGACCTTATAACTAAAGAAAGAGTAAAATTATTTTAGCTACATTTCAAGTTAAATTTAGCTTAATTTTAAGTTAATTATAAAGATATTTCAAAGGCTGAATGATAAGTTTAATAAGAAAAATTAAAACTTATATGAAAGAATGAGTTTAAAATTTTCTACCAAAACTGCAAGTTTTTAATTATGAAGTTATACACTTTATTGTGTTTATATAACATATTTTACATAATTTACATAAATATAAACTACTTCAATCTAAAATAACTTTAATAATACCTACTTTATCATTTTGAAATTTAGTTTCTATGTGTTGAAAGACACAAATAAAATTTGTGTCTGTGGTTCATTTATAAAATCTTCGTAGCGAGGAAACAATCAGCGACACATCGTTTAATTTAATAATATATAATAATCACTCTAAAATATATAATGCAATATTTCAATTTTTGTCATTCAGCACGATTTAAAATTTTAAAATAAATATTATATTGTTATAGTATTGTCTTTTCATTAAGACATTTCAATCAATAGTAATCAGAGAAAACATATCGCATTTGTAACATTGATATTTATTCTTAAAATACTATACTCATATAGTATTTTAAGTAATATTCTGTAAAATACTAAATATATGTAGATGATACACGATAACAATATTTATGAATTTTTAAAAATACAATTTCTTAAACTTGACTGGAATCCTAACTAGACGTGGCGTACTAATTTTATAATCGAATTACGCTTTAATTTAGACTTAACTTCAAAGATGTCTTACTTTCAACAACATATTGTATTGATGGAGAATGTGGTAAAAAAAAATCATATGTATCGAAGAAAATCAGGAGAAAAAATATTACATTACATTTCGTTATCAAATCAAGAGAAAAAATATTAAATTACATTTCGTTATCAAATCAAGAGAAAAAATAATACAATACTTGTAGTGAAATACTTCTAAGGTTCATTATTATAGGTAGCATTTATCAATGGGGAGGAGAATCTTTAAAATAAAGAACATAATCTCGTATGAATTACAAGGAATAGGAGAATTCATTGAAATCAATGATCTATAATATTCATTAGTAGAAAGGTTAAAATTCTCTTTTGATATAACGAATTAAAAATTATTAATAAGATAATATTTTTATTAAACATTTTTTTATAAATATTTTCTGAATGAAATTACTAATCATGATGATTTAATTCACATTTCTACGACTGCTAGTTGTTTTAAGTACTCTTTTTCCTTATCAAATTCAACACACAGTTTCCATTGTCTTTTGTACTCTATTACCGAGAATTACATACTAAATTACATACTAATGGAGAAGTACTGCAAAACTCTTTTTTTTTCTACCCTGGTTTAACAGACAAACATTGAACAATATCCTTGTTCCGTGTTTGAATGGTAAAATAACAAGTAATATAGTGTAAAAAAGAATGCATAAAATATATCACAGTGTTTCATCAGTTAGTTTAATTTATAAACTGTATTTTTTTAAAAGTAATCAATGAAGAAGGTTTCAATGAAAGAAACTATCTTCGTAAAAATATTTCGCTTGTAAATAAAACATTCGGATTTATCTTAGATATTTGTTAAGTTATTAGAAATGACATTCAGATCTGTTATCAAAAGTTGTTTTCGAATTTTGTAAAACCATTTGTGCGTGTGACGTTCTTCCTATCTAATTAAATAATACTCTATTGCATTGTGCATCAAAGCATTTCAATATTTCAAAACTATTAGTAACCGTAAAAATATAATTTTTAGCTGAAAACTGTAATGAAACTGAATTAATTTCATGTCATTACTGAGGAACAAAAGGTACGTTTAATTTATTAATAATTTAATCTAACGTTGAAGCTTGCATTGCTTCGGAAAATGAAGATTAAATATATTATCATATTTGAAGGAAGCACGATGAAATAATTAACCGCATTTCTACGAAACAACATGGGATTAGGAGTGCTCTCTAAACAGCTTAAAACGAAACATATTGTCTATTCTGGGATGTCAACCGGTATTTTCTGATTATGCGAAGAACGATTTGCCGGGAAGTTTCTAATGAGCAGAGGGAACATAACCGGATTCAGTGCAAAATGCGAGTCAACACAGCTACCA
Organism: Nephila pilipes; assembly: GCA_019974015.1. Classification (NCBI taxonomy): domain Eukaryota; kingdom Metazoa; phylum Arthropoda; class Arachnida; order Araneae; family Nephilidae; genus Nephila; species Nephila pilipes. Next base: position 689,827 of record BMAW01068237.1, read on the forward strand.
TCCATTCAAATCTTATTTGACACAGATTTGAATAGGTAGTGTAGGAAGATTTGAATTGTAACATATGTATCATGACAATTATTCGAAGTTCTCTTTATAATGAGTTAGTATTTTTAGCAACCGAATTTAAATTATTACATATAAATGCCAAGCTATGTTGCATTTAAGCGTATAGCTGAGTAAATGAGTATGTGTTTTATTGTAAACGACATATTTTCGAAAATGAATCCCAAAACAAGTAAGAAACTGCAAGTTCGAAAAATATGTGGTTCGCTTAAAATGAGGCGTGTGTTACAGTTCTTTTTTAATTTTAGTAGAAAATTATTTATTGAGAAAACATTATTCATTGAAGTTTTGAGATACAAAGAATCACATCCTAAGAAATTGAGGGCTCATATTTATTGAAAACGAAAATAAAGCAAAATGAATCTGCTCATGTAATGTATTTCAAAATTATTGAAATGTACAACTTTTTAGTTAAAAATCGATATATTAAATTAAAATTTTTAAAATGTATGGATTATTTTTGTTTCTTAACATAAATTTAACAAATAAGATTTAAAAATGGGTGATTAATTATTGGCTTAAAAATTCACTACCCTTCATCTACCTTTTGAAACACTTCATCATATTAACTGATATTCTACTCTTGCTTTAACGAGTAAAAACCAATTATAGGCAAGGATGTATTACTTTTTTGTTTAGTAAAGTAATATTTCTCATTAGAACTCCTTATAGAAAAAAGAAAAGTATATTCTTTTGTTCTATTTCAGTTGAGGATCATAAGCCCTTGTCAAATACCCGAAGAATACTTTTAATACATTAGCTCATTTATTGTAATCCTAATTTTCATTAGCAATAATCACAGCAACTACCCCTTTTTTGCTTTCATCACACAATTATTTACTACTCTATGAGAATCTATTTGTACATTAGATTTGAAAGCTTAAGTTACAACTTGGTAATTTGTTTAATAATCATATCGAAAAGTTTAACTGTTAAATTATTAAAATTTTTAGTTTTCGCTTTAATTGTACAAAAAAGTGAGCTCTTCTCAATACTTACAGTACATAAATGTTACAATTTAAATTGTTAGAGTACATTTAAAATTGCAAAACTACATTGAAAGCTATTTTTATGTTTTTGCAAAATTGAAATTTGTAATGAGTCATATTAAATACAAATATTATAACAATATATACATATATCAATCATTTATGGAGTATAAACGTCAAAGATCCATCTTTCAAACATTTCTATTCTTTATTAAAACTATTTCTTGTATAGCATTCAAAGTAAAAAAACTGCTATCATTTTTATTCAAATGATTTGTCAGTTTGGACGTATACAACATATGGAGATCCTTACTCCAGTACATTGAATAGGATATCGATTCACATAAATACTACATTCCCTGTTTAGATCTCCATATTTTACCATGAAGACGTATTTGCTAGTAGCGATGAGGATATCTAACTGCACAATATGTGCCTACTTTCTTTCTATGAATTTTAGTACCAAATAAAATGAAATAATATTTTTATCTGAAAGCAGACTAGCTGATCTTTCATACTTCGTTCCCTAGTGAGATGCTTTGACATTAAAAAATTTGAAAGAGGGATTTTTACATATATGCTATTACTTTTTTATGCTTCATTGATGCTTTTCGTATAGAAAAAAAATTCTTTTTGGAAGTTTCTATAAATTGATGATTAATTAACCTGTATCTTTTAATTATATATCATATGGAGTAATACGAGGAAGTATCGCAAAATTTTGATTATTTCTGGGAAATAAACTAGATATATGGATAAAATTTATTCTGCTCATTAATAGATCCTTATGCACATAATGTTGTAAAATATAATTATTAATGTTGATTTGTTTGGTTTCATGAAGACGTAAATTAAAGTTTCCTGCCGTATCGTGAAGTTTTAACCATTATCTCAGGCTACCGTAAAGTTTTAATTATTACTAAAATAATCGAGATTGAAGCTTAATTTTTATTCATTATTCTTACGACTTCACCACATACATTGTCACCATCCAGAGTTATATACGAGTCCAGAATTCAAAGTTATCTCTTATATCTCCAAGCGTTTCTTGAACTTTCGAAGGCCACCTATGTAGAACTCAGCAGATTGAACTCTATCTTGAAGGTTATTTAAATCTATGGCTTCCTGAAACCAAACATAGCTGTAATTTACAACAATATGTACTGAAGGATCAATTTGTACGCAGAATAAATTTTATCTAGATATCTCGGTTACATCTTAGTAATAATTAAAACTTTACATTACCCATCGTAATTCATGTCTTTTTCCCCCCATTAAGTAAGTTTTTCTTCGTTTTCATGAGAACAATTTTTATAATTACATAATTTATTTCTGAATTAAATGTATTGTTTTTTTTTAAAAAAAATTCTAAGCGTTTTCTGGAATTTTGAAAATAATTTAAATGTTAATGTAATAAAAATTATTTGTCTTCAATGGGAGGAGATTTTATAAGAATGTTTTGTTTCAAGAAATGAAACTCAACACAATCATAATCATTAAATATGCTATTTCGCATGATTTGGTTGAAAATATGGTCCTTTACTTCAAGAAATGTATAACGGATTCTCATGCGTATTTCCTTTTCAACTAACTTCTTGGGGCTTTCATATGGCGGTGTAAGATTTTAGAACATCTTCTTGTGAATGAAACGTGACTAAATCAGAATATAAGTATTGAAGTATAGTTTATAATATTGTTTAGAGATAGCACTTATAAGATACTGAGAATTTAATAGAGAGTAGTAGAAAGAGATAGGAAGATTTGAGCTAAGAGACCCAAAGTGTCCTTAAGCTAAGAAGCGAGAAATCATATTATCTGATGTTTAGTGTGAAGTAATCATCTATGAATGAGTATTTAGTCAAATCCAGTTTACAAATTCTACCTACTAACTCGATCCTGGTTAGTCAGTCGTAAATTAAGCACGATTTTATAATATTAACTTTACGCGCGGAAGCGTGAAGGCATTTCCTCCGCAAGCATGGTAATCACATTGAGTTTTGAATGTTATCAAGTGAATAAAGTTCAGTTAAAGATTTGCCTTTCGGCTTATTTCTATACACAGATTGATTTCTGTCACTTAATTGTACCATCCACCACCATTTGACATATTACTTCAGAATGAGAATCTGTTTTCTCAAAGAAACAGGAATGTCTTAAATGGCCAGTTTAATTACTTTAAAACATGATCTTCCACCGCATGATTGAGTAAATCTTATAACATCAGAGAAGTCATGGCTGCGACCTCGAACCTGGCATAGTTTCAATCGAATCGGGAGTTTGAGACCTCATATGACTAAGGGCCAACTATGCACGCTCAATCCATCGGGGATCCAAGTTCTCAAATAGGTATGGTGCGGAAGTTTGAAGAGTGGAGTACCAGATCAGGTGTCATCCTCGTTAATTGACCGAAATTCAAAATTATGAGGTTCGTAGCCTATAGCCCTCATATTGCTATTATCATTAGTTTTGTTTTTATATTTTAAAAAAAGGAAAAAAATTAGGCTTTTGAAAATTTCTTTATATATATATATATATATATATATATATACACACACACATATATATATGTG
>BMAW01068237.1:698451-718050 GCA_019974015.1 Nephila pilipes
TTTTCTTTTATTTTTTTTATTTTTTTAATTACTATATTTTATATCGATATGTACACGACGTTTTTCCGATCTCCTTTGTCTTATCGTGTGTGTGTGTGTGTGTGTGTGTGTAGTCTGCATAACAATACAAATTGCTGATTTGATTTAAGAAAATAAAACTATACTTTTTTAAAGAGAATGTTTCGTAGTATCATTTTCAGTCTAGATTCTTTTCAGCTTTGAAGGAAACACCGACGCTATAGTTTTCTTGAGGAACAATAAGAACTTTCTTTGTTGGATAAAATTGCTCTATTTTCTTTTGAATAGTTAAATATTGGCTGCTTTGTGATTAACAAAAGGATATTACTTCTACACGGTCAACGTGGGAGTATCTTTTGAGAAAATTAGTACCCATAGAAAATCATTCGTAATTTTATGCAGTAGTGTCTCAAATGTCAAACTAACAACTCGAGGGACTTTGTCGAGTCACATTTACTTTCATACGAATACTAAGTAACAATTTTAAATCAAACTGTAAAAATCTAGAAACTAATGTTTATTTTATAATATATAGTTTCAAATAAATATCTCTTTCAGTCTTTTATCCCTGAAAATCATTTCAATGCAAAAATCATTTCCATTATTTTTTTAATGTTTTTATACAGGTTTAAAACAAGATTTATTTATTATTATATTTTAAGGTCATTTATATAATTATATTTTTTATTTGTGTAGTATATTGTAGGGTCAGTTTTATTATATACATGTAAGTACTTTTATTTATATATTACATATTTTAAAAGAAAAAAATGATTCTTTATTTTGCTGTGGATAAATTTTTTCAAATATTTCTATCGAAGTATTAACATAGAATGTGTATCACTGCACTTAAAATTTCTATATATTTAACTTTTCTTATGATTTTAGATATTATCACAAAAATTCATTAAATAATGTACAACTATTTATGTGTGGTAATATAAAACTTTGAAATAGAAATGAAATTCTTTAAGAAATAACGTAGAAATAATAAATAGTTGAGGATATTTTATGAAATAATTCTTTAAAAGTGAGTTTTTTCATAGAAGTTCGCCTTTGTAACAAATATATACCATTTGTACACCATTTTTATTAATGTATTACTTGGAAGCTCAAAAAAAAAAATAAAAGGAAGTAATCCCATTCAAATATGTTTGTAATAAGCTACTAATAAAAGTTACAAATGTTTTAATTTTTTTGAAGATTTAATTAATGATAGTCCACCGATTTTAATTTTTTTAATAAAAAAGTCTAATGTTTAAAATTTTAATTCTAACTTCAATAATTTTAATTTTTATGCTAAATTTTCTGTTAATGTACTAGTCATTTTTTCAGAATTTTATTTGACTAGGGAAAAAACTTCTTAAAATATTTTCTTTACAAATCAAATATTTACAAAATTGAGGAAATGTTCTCACATGTTATTGAAAATATTGCCTTATCAGGAGATTTTGGAAGTAATACGAACTTTTATTCATAATCTCCATCTAATTAACTATTCTTATCATTTTGTGAACATATACGTTTATTTTGGTTCTTTAGGACATAATATTACTAAGCAGATCACTATTTCCTGGATATAAGCTCCACGTACAGTGTGTGAATGTGTGTGTGTGTTTCGGTGTAGTGAAAATTACACATATAAAGTAATTGAATTATTTTGCTTGAAAATAATATAAACAAAATAACTGTAAAAGATAATTACTTATTTATAAAAAATAGATATGGGTTACGAGATAAATTCGTCATACAATTTTAAGAGTCAATAAAAATTGTAATTATTCAACATCAGGTAAAATGTGTTATTTTGAAATTTTGTTGTTTCATTTTTGATATAGATCAATAATAAAAACACTCCATCAAAACTGGGTTAATATCTTGAAATCATAAAGCTCCTTCATTTTGAATTTTAAAATAATTTAAATGCAATTTTTTATTAAAAAATTGATTTTTATCTTTGAGAAATGAAGAACAACTACAACCCTTTCCTTGTGACCGGGTAAAACAAACGGATGGAAAAAAAGACAGCTAAAAATTTATCTTTACATTACATTAATTACATATACTTTAAGTAAGAATCGTTAAGCAAACATGATGTACTCAAGAAAAATTGCTGTCCTTACGCCAAACGAAGAAATTTAAAATCCTAGTGTAAAAATGAGAAAAAGCAATTAGCAGAATTTCTGTTTAGTGAAAATTAATTTACCATTACAGTTTCAAAGATTTTTTTATACTGTAATGATTGAAAACTTATTATCCTTCGTCTTAAGATAGACACTTTTTACAGCAAAATTTAATTTAAGCTCAGCTCACGGTTTTAACCGATCGTTATCGTTAATCAGCTTTTCTAACGGCACCTGGGATAAGACCAACAGGGAATGACGATGAGTGTTTTTTCTTTTTTATTATTGATTATTTCTTGAAAAATAAGTATTTTTTACTCTCTGATGCATTGTAATCTATTTGTCATGCAAATTCTTGAAATGTACGCACAAAATAATTTAAGAAGTAAAGTTTTTGAATAAGAAAAGCGTTTGTGACTCTGGTAACTAAAATTACTCCAAATATGTATTTTTGGAAGGAAAAGAATGAACTTCTAAGATATTTTGAGTACTCTGGAAAGGTGCATTGTAAGACTCAACATTACACACACACAAAGAAGGAAGAGTGTCTTTTAGCAATTTGATAGTTTTATTTTGTGAAGTTATAAAAAAGTGTTACACTCGTATAATATTCTGTGCGCGTATTCTAGAAAGTAACATTGTAAGACTCAGGGAAGAAAGAATATAGTGCCTTGTAATATTATAATGTTTTTATTTCGTGAAGTAAAAAGGAAAGAGTGCTATAGAATCATATATTTATGAAGATTTATCCATCCAGATCATTATTATCCAGGTATAGTACAACTTAGTGAAAAGTAACTCAGACGTCATCGACAAGTGAAAAGGGGTGTATTTAATGCTATATTTAAATAATTTTCCCTTTTTAAAATTAAAAGCAACTGAAGTCCTATTTTAACAAAGAGACAAATGTATACATATGCATTTGTACATGCATAGAAAATCACATTTATTTATATAAAAATTATGCATAAGCAATTAATAATATATAACAGATTTTATATTTGTAATCATGCATTGGTCTTTATGTACTTTTAGCATAAAATCCATCGCATTCGTAAACTTGAAAGTTATAAAGTTATTTATAAATATAACATTCTATACACTGAACGTAATTGTAACGTCTAAAGTTTATAATTAAAATTTATTTTAATTTTTGTACAAGTACTTCTCAACCCCCAAAAGGGATTCTTAGAAAAAAATTACGCGCGCGTTTATTGTATGAGAAATAATTTCATTTTATAATATGTGGAAAAGAGCATCAATGTGGATAAAGTACATTTTGATTGAAATGTTACAGAACTTTAAAAAACGATATTTTGAGAAAAATGCATAATAATGATGATGATGATAATCAATGGCATACAATCTTTATTTACAATTTTAAAATTCTATTCTCTAAGCAACCTATTCATCAAATTCTTCTAAATAATTCATGTATGAAATCAACAATGCTTCATCTATTTTTAAACAGAAAATTTTGAAGCTTTTTAAGGCCTCAGTTATCTAAATGAAATGTAATTTTCTAAGATGTTACTTTCATTTTTAAGAACTCTAAATAAATGCAATTAAACCTTAAGTAATTGACCTACATAACAAAAATACACCGTATTCACTCTGTGCTTAAAATATTCTTCTAGTTTTTTATAAAAACGGTTGCCTGCAATATTTACTGTATCCAGAACACATATGTTTCAATGCAGTTAATGCTAATTCATAATAGAATAATTTGTAGAAAAAAATTAAAATCCTTTAATTCTTAAACAGCCTCTTTATTGTTGTTATATAGTTCAGAGCAATGCTAAATATAGTCTTTTTTAATAAATGGTATACTGGGTTTTTTTTGTACACAACAAAGTAAAAATACTTTTTCTGTGCAGAATAGAACACGATGTTCTTTTCTATATAGAAGAGAACACAGTTTCTCTAATATCTATTGCAAACTATTACTTGTATATTCTGATATTTTGATGCCCATTCTTACAAAAAAATTGTTAATACAATTCTATTGAGCGAAAGTATACGTTAAAGAAACAAGTTTATATCGTAAAGTTTTAATTATTACTAAGAAATAACCGAGAAATTTCGATAAAAGTTATTCTGCATATAAATTAATTTTTATGTACATAATGTTGTAAGTTACAGCCATTAATATCGATTTGTTTGGTTTCAAGAAGGCGTAGATTGAAGTAACTCTCAGTATGAAGAAGATTATGTTCAATTTGTTGTGCTCTACCATGACGACCTTCGAAAGGTCAAGAAACTCTGGGAGAAATCTATAACTCTGGAAGGTGAATATGCAGTGTAATCTCTTATGAATAATATATTATTCAAATTAAATTAATTAAATATTAAATTAAACTTCAATCTTGATTATTTAGTTACAATTAAAACATTTCTTAAGCCCGGGATAACATTTTTTAAAAAAATTTACAATACTACGGACTCCTTCAATGTGCGGTTTCCTGAAACCAAAAATAAATCCACATTAATAGCTATAATTTGCTATATTATCTACATAAGGATCAATTAATATGCGGAATGTATTTTACTTAGATATCCATACAATTTCTTAGAAATTACTAAAACTTTACGATACCTGATATTCAGCATCATGTACATTAATCGCTTACATTCTATGACATAAAAGAAGAGGTATTGTTAAGTTATGATTAAAATTTAATTTGTATATTAATTGAAAGTCATGTACTTAATATTGTAAATTTTAGCTATTAATAATAATTTTTTGGTTTCAATAAGTCGTACATTGAAGTGCCCCGCAGTATGGAAGAGTTATGTATATGCTGAGTTCTACACAATGATGTCCTCTTAATGGTTAAGAAATGCTAAGAAAAATGTACAATTTTAGGTGGTGTCTTTATGGAGAAGTTTTAAAACTGTTTCTATATCTCTCGTTTATTTTTAGTAAAATTTAAGACTTTACGATAATGTGGTTTACTTTAATCCATGGCTTCTTGAAACCAAACAAATAAACACTAATAGCTGTAATTTACTATATTGAGTACTTAAGGATCAATTGGTATGCAGAATGAATTTTATCTAGATATCTCGGTTATTTTCATGTATTAATTAAAACTTTACGATAAAACCTCAAAAGAACAATTTTGCATAAATGCCTAGAGTCTAGGTTTTAGACTACTATCACGAATCGAACTATCTTCGTAACAATTAGAGGAAATTTCTTTTCCATTGGAAAGCGTTTCTTTCAAATAATTTTTTCGAGCGAAAATTCATCATTTTACTCGTTTGCACTTTCTTATAGTAATTAAATTATTTCACCGTTATGAAAAATACTAAAGGCTGTGTATTTTTCATAAAAGTCAAGTAGATTATGATCGTTCTTTCCTTTTGAAGTCTGATTTAAAGATATTTTACATTAAAGCACAAATCACATTCAGAAGTGAATAATGAATATTAATGGTTTTACATTCTTTCAATTGTAACATTTTCAATTAAATATTGTAATCCGTTTTAATAAATGTATCTTCCGAATAATTATTCATAATGAGGTCTTAAAAAAGTATCTGAGAATTCCCTTTTTAAGATAAATAAAATTTATTTAAGATTATTTCAAGTGAAAAAAACTTATTTCAAATAATCTGCGTTGAATTTAATAAGTTCAGTACCGTAACTAAAAACGACAGATTTCCATTACCGAGCTTCTTTTCACAACCAAAACATTTTATGGCGTAAAGTGTAAAATTATTTAATTCCTTCTTTACTCTTCGTAAAAAAATTCTTAATCATATTACTGCAGATTATATTGTCAAAGAATTCCTAAATACGTAAAAACGAATATATGTATTTTTTTTTATTTTTGGGGGTTGTATATTTTCTCTCGGAACTTCTCTAATATTTCAGAGAAAAAAAAGTTTATGGTAAAATAATAAAATAAACATTGGCTGCGCTGAGAAAGAAATGAAATTCAGTTTTACATTGCAGAAATGAAACCTTAAAATATAAAAGCATGTCGAAAATCATTACAGTGATTATATTTGAGGTGAAATAGATTTAAATCATAGTTACTTGTTTATTTTATAAAATAATTTAGATTAAATTGGTTCACTCACAGTTTTAAAATTTCCAATGGTTGATATATTATGTAAGTTGGGCCACGAGACTTGATTATCGATTTTCCTGTACACAGCAGAATATTTTAAAATTTTAATAATTCCAGAGATGCACTAATATTCTATCGTAGTTAATTAAGCTGTTGTTCATGATATAATTAATTGCGTATGTTAACGAATTATTTAGATGCGGAGTATTTTCAATTTTTACTAAAGAAAGTATATGTTGATTTCTCATTGGTTTTATAAATTTCGTAAAAAAATCATGGGCCACAATCAAATGTCTTAACGTTTATCTATTTCCTTACATGAATAAATCTGAAATTTATTGTTTCTATTTATACTAAAAATAATTGGCAAGAAATCAATAAATTTTGTATTTTAACAATTGCATATAAATATGGGGTACAATTAATTATCGTAATTGCACAGTTCTGAGTTGATTGAGTAATTACACAATTTTTGGTTAGCTTGTGTAATACGAGACATATGTAAATCATATTACGCAAGAATTATTTTTTACTTAATATTACATATATTACGATTTTGAATCTTGTTTATATTCCAGCATTACTTAATTTTACGTTAGTTTAGTGTGCAAATTATACTAGAGCTGCAATACGCGTATACATCTAAATTATAATTCACAACAGACAAACTTGAGCAGTTTCTCAGAGACTTATTCATTTATGTAAATACTTCTCTATAGAATACAGAAGTTACGTGAAAGAAGTGTCTAAGCTGAGTGACATTCAAGGTGTATACTACACTTCCCGTCAGGAGGTAAAGAGTTTACGTTGGGCTCTCGTATACATTTCAGTTGTAATGGAAATGCATGGTTATCTGTGGTATATATAGAAAAGTAAGAATTTATTTTTAAAGAAGTTTTTGCTAAACTTTCATTTCAAGAGAATCGAAGGCACATTACAATAATTTTCAAAGTTATTTAAGTAAGATGTATATGTATATAAGAGGTTATTGGTTAGGGTAACATAATGCTCCTTTATATATATTTACTATCATTTGCACATACTTTCGTATATAATAAACTCAATTCTTACTAGTATAAAGCTTAGATATCTTATAAGGGAGTTTTAATTATTACTAATAAATAACAGAGATATTAGGATTGAATTTGTTTTACATATTAATTTATCTTTACGTACATAATTTTGTAAATTACAGCTATTATTGTTGATTTGTTTGGTTTCAGGAAGCCCTGGATTGAAGTAACCGCAGTATCGTAAAATTTTAATTAGTATCCTAGGGTGGTACTGTAAAGTTTTAATTATTACTAAAAATCGAGATAGAAAATTAATTTTTAATAATAATTCTTAAGACCTCTCTTCATTGTCACCAAACAGTGCTATACAATTCTCCCAGCCATTCTTGATTTTTCGAGGGCCAACATAGTAGAACTAAGTATTAAAATCTATCTTCTCCATATTGTGAGTTACTTTAACCTACAGCTTCCTGAAACAAAAAAAAAATCATTAACTGTTGTAATTTATAACATTATGTACATAAGGATTAATTAATATGTAGAATAAATTGTATCCAGATATCTTGATTATTAATTTGTCTTCTGGATAGTAATTATTAAAACTTTAAGATACCCCTCGTATGTGTATATAAATAATTCTCAGCTTAAACTGATAAAATTAGTAAGAACTTTGATTAAATATGAATACAGTTATAAGTCTGAAGGAACGAAATCATTCTACCATTTCAATACGAATATAAATTTTAGAAATTGAACCTTGTTCTCTGCTCAAAATTCTAATAGTACTTCTGATAAACTGCATTTGGGCAATAATAATTCTTTAAATATATCATAGATATCATTACTATTAAAATAGATTAATGCATTGAGAGAGAGAAAAATTTATATCATTTAACGTTTTTAGGTAATTTATTTGATATTTATTTAAATTTGCTTCATAAAAATGCCAAATAAATAATATGTAATATTAGTTTTACATGTTATATATACGAATAAAACAAATATAATGTAATATGAAATTTGTACATCACAGATAAATAAAATTAAATGTTTTAAAGTATCTCATTTTAATCATATATTTTGAAATCTTGCTATTTAGTTTGTGAAAATCCACAAATGTAACAAAAATTATTTAATTGCCGAATATTATGGTTTTAGATGTTTAAAAAAATATTTGATTTTCCTGAAATGTAAGTGGGATAAAATAAAGCCAGATATCTTTTTTAAATGTTACTCAAAATTCTCTAGGAACAAAGAGTTATTTATTCCATAGAATATTCAAAATATTTCCGATACTCTTACTTAATGTAAAAAAGATTATTAGAGACAGCTGTTTGATAAAATTTTACATATTTAGTAATGACATACTAACTATCAATTGAAATAATACGGGTATTGAGGTTAAAGAAGTAATAGAAATTATTTAGAGGCTTAAGGTTAACCTTTAAATTTGTGACATTAGGCTATATCGCGATTAACTAACCTTGTGGACTTTCCTGTTTGAATTGCTTAAAATCAAACCTCACAATCATAAAATAAGACATGATTCATACTTATTAGGCTAAAATGGCGAAGTGCAAAGAATGTATTTGATCAGATGAGAATATAAAGAAGTGCGAAGAATTTAATTGAGGGACTGGAAGTTAGTTAATGACAGTGAATCTAAGCTAGACGTATAAGCCTGAGATTAATTTACTACTGATAAAAAGGGGTTATATATATATATATATATATATATATAAAGAGAGAGAGAGAGACAGAAGAGATAGGTAAGGGGTTCAGGAATCGAACCCTTACTTTCAAGTATTCTACTCATTCTAACCCGAGCGAATGAATAAGGAACAAATAAATGTATTATTATAAACGATAGTTCAGGTACGTTTAATTAAAGTATCCATACTTGAATTATCAATACTTCTGGATTCATTTCCTATATTTCATCTTTTCCATTATCCAAACTTTCTCCTTCAAGTATCCCTATTTCGGGATTTAAAGTATCATACTTGAATAAATATATATTGATTTGGTTCATCTGTCATCTTATTAATTTTACTGTGCAATTTAATGACTGTACTATAAGGCTTGTAATGATAATTGAATCAAATAATAAACAGATACATTACGCGAATTTTCCTCAAATAATAACTAAATTACTATGATAAGACTGATTTAATTAGAAGAACCTGAAATTAAACCATTTTGTTAATGTTTTCGTGATTATTTTTAGTAAATATCCGATATCAAATTACGTATCAGTCTGATAAAAGGCATATGAAATTCCTAAATTAATAAGAATAGAAAATGTATCTTGTAAGATGTTTAGTCCCCTTCTCTGTGAGATGTTTGGTTGGTAAAATTAATTTCGCCCTCGACAAATTAAATTTCAGTTTCCTTTCTACTTCAGGAAGAATTGTGAGCAATATAATTAATTTGCTGATTGTTTCATTGAATCTTGTTTTCTGTCTCTTGTTGCTCAAAAGACCGAGCAAATTGGGGTGAGATATTATTTAAAAATGCTATTTGATGATTTTTTTTTTTTTTTTTTTTTTTTTGTTAAAAAGCTGTTTTAATGAAATATTAATACTTCCTGAAGAAAGTTACATTTAATGTTTTTCTTCAAAAAAGTAACTTCCCATTCTGGAATTTAAATGCTTTAGTTATATAATGCTATAATGATAAAGTGAGTGCCAAATAATAAATAATACATTTAATCTAAGTATAAATTATTCTCTCTGAATGTCTTTTCATAATGGATGCTATACATCTCAGAGTATAACTAATAGGTGGAACTATAGCTTATACTTTTTTGCATATCTTAATAACAAATTTAAATAAATTATTCTTCAAATGTATTTGATACTTTCTTAAAAAACTGATTATCTTCATTTAATAAGTTTGACCAAATAAATACTGAAAGAAACGGGTTTTTTTTTTTTTTTTTTTTTTTTTTTTTCAATTTTAAAAATAATTCTCTTTCGAGAATTTTGAGAGGAATATCATAAGGTCAAAAATTGTCACGAAAAAGTAACGATAGCTGGAATAGAAAAAAAGCAATTATTTTAGAGTAATGTACTAAGATGTTGAATATACATCTAAGTTCTTTATTAGTCAATGGAAATTGATAATTCAAAAGATAGACTCGCAGAGTCCAATGAGTTATATAATAACGTATTAAGCGATTGAGGGGAGGGATGAAATATATTTTCAAAAGTTAATGTAGGTCTAGAAGAAATAAAGAAAACGATTATATGTGAATAAGACTTTTGGTAAGATATTGAAGAAATTTGTTAATCACCAGTTGATTATTTTTCCAAGCTATTAATCAGAAAATAATTAAAGTTCAACTGATGCATTCGACATTACATTAAATATTGAGCCTCTGCGCATGAAATGTTTGTTTGAACCTGCATGTAAAATGTTTTACGATAAAACACATAGGGCTAAAATGTGTTACTATTATAAATATTCATTTCTCTAAAGATTCTATACATTTTATAAGGACAACTGTATGAGTTTATCGTAATTATTTTCCAATTGTTTCTCATTTTATTTTCAAAGTTCTAAAAACATGTCACTTTCCCAGAAGTTTTGAAAGTTTAAATTAAAAAAAATTTCTATAGAATCTAAAATCTTAAAATATACTCATTAAAATAATACAGTAGACTTATTTACGCATAAAGTTTCAAAATGAAAAGACTATTGCTTGAAGCTTTGCTTGAAAATTCAATACTTTTTTGTGTGAAATCTAACTAACTTTAAAGTATTTGTAACGCAAAGTTAACAAGAGATAAATTCCCATCATTACACTGCTTATGATTCAAAATACACATTTTGACCATAATTTATAAAACAATTTTTTTTCCCTGCTTAAAAAATCTGAGTATAGACACTAATTGAAGAATTTAAACATAAAGGAAAACCGAGTCTTTACTATTATTGAATCATTTATTACATGCATATTATCTCAATGAAATGTAAATAAGAATAATTGATATCAAGATGATCAGATTAGCTGAAACAAACAGTAATTTCAAGAAATAATAATAATAAATTCTATTTAAAAACTCTATTTTCTTTTAAGTAAAGTTGTCTGCATGTCATGTCATAAAAAGCAATTGAAATTATAACAAATTACTTCAGCTGAAATAATCAATAAGCTCTTTTGTTATCAGCATTAAATTGATTAGTGTTTTTTGGAGCGTCAGGCTTTTAAATGTTATCTGGTGCATAAACTTACAATACCGCTTTTTGATTACGTTAAAAAAAAGAAACGAAAAATATCTGCAGATTCTGCTTAGTAATCATTGATCAGTGCTGTGAACTTTCCACCTGTTTTGAAATCCAAAAACAAATTAATGCTTTGTGATACCATAACAATCAGTAGTCTTTTTGTTTGTTGCATTTTTTTCGATGTCATGGATGGCTGCAACAATTGGGGACCAGCTCTTGGCTGTGCTAGTGACATAGCCTGCATTATTTATGGGATTTTAGTCTTCGGAGAGTGGTATTGCTTTGCTTTATCTGTTTCTAAAGATCATTGTGTATTTCTCTCGAACAAAAACAAGTAGATAGGCGACGAAGCGGAAATTGGAAGCATTTGCACCTGAGCCCAAATAGACTATTAGAGGAATGAAAGAAGACCATAACGATCGATTCTAACTGTAATACATCTGAGAAAAGTTCTTATTATGTTGATAAATGGATAAAGATGGTCGAAGCTTTCTTAGGTTTCGAGAAGGTTAATGGGCAATCTGCTGAGTACAGCCAGTCTTTTCAAATCCAAAAGGGGAAAAACTCTGTAAATCGCTCTTTGTTTCACCATCTCTGATAATGGAGTATAAGTCTTACAACTATTCGTATGAATGACGGAAGAATAACAAATTACAACTCCGAAGATTAAGCATAGAATTGTGTTTGCTTATTAAACTATCTGAAAATAAACCAAGAGTTATAAAGTATATCTAACTATCATAGTTATAATGAATATATAATATGGTACCTTTTTTCATAAATATATAGGTATCATGCTACAGTGGGTATCGTAAAAATTTAATAATTACTAAGAAATAATCAAAATATCTGGATAAAATTTATTTTTTATATTAATTGATCCTTATGTAGATAACGTTGCAAATTACAGCTATTCATGCTGATTTGTTTGGTTTCTGAAAGCCATATTAAAGTAACCCGCCACATCGCAAAATTTTAACTATCATTAAAACAATCGAAATAGAAATTTATTATATATTTGTTATTCTTAAGACTTCTCTACATAATCATCATCCGAAGTTAAGCAATTTCCCAAGCGTTTCTTGATCCTTCAAAGGCCGTCATTATAGAACTCAGCAGATTGAATTCTATCTTCTCCATATTGAGGTTTACTTTCATGTACGACTTCCAAACCCCCTCCCCAAAAATATCCATAAATAATTGTACTTTAAAACGTTATATGCATAAGGATCAAATAATATGCAGAATAAATTTTATCTTGATATCTAAGTTATTTTTAGTAATAGTTAAAACTTTACGATACCCCGTTGAACATTCAGTGTTTCAAACAAATTAAAAAAATCATTAATATAATATATGAAGCAAATTTTATGTAAAGCATATCCATCATATATATATGACCCAACTCTTGAGTAGTTTCATATTTCAAATTAGTAAACACTATTACGAAATAAATTACATGAGTCAAAGCAGAATGCGGTTAAAAGTTTGTGTGTATTTCGAGCTAGTAATAACTATTTTCGAACATATTTTCATATGAAATTACTGATGATTATTTACGATATAGCTAAATAGTTTCTAAAAATGATGTCGAAATTTGTAGGGAAAACTATGTTATAATATGAATTGATTTTACTTTGGTGTCTATATTAATTCTTATTTTCTTCTCACTAAACTTAAAAACATTAAATTCTCTTTTAAAATTTAGTGTGTCTTAAAAAGTTGAATTTAAAAAAAAATGAGTCGTTTGAAAATTTAAAAAAAAAATAGTACAAAAATAATTATTAAAATTACGAAGATCAAATTCACATTGAATGTCTTCCTGTTCTAATAAGGTACTTAAAGTGTAATTTATGGATATTTACGAATTTTATTTGAGCAAAATATAAAATATAAAATATTATTTATCCCCCTTAATAAAATGTACATGAATTAAATAATTTATTCATGTAATAGAATTCAATAATTATGAAGGAATCGTTACATATGGAACAACCTTTAATATTTCCTTTCTAGAAAATAAATACTTCTTAAATTTTCTTGAAATTATTAAAAATCAAAACTATAAATTTGTTAAATGTTATATAAATTAATATATAATTCAACTAACAGCGAAGTACTCTTTAGATAAAATAAAAATAGCAGTAACATTAATTTATATGCATTTTCAAACTGTTTAGATAAAAAATATCAAGAGACAAAGTAAAAAAAGTAGATATTCAAAAAATTTACAATAATGTTTTTACCATAGTTTTCCCTTAGTTTTAAAAGTCATTTTTATTTATCAAAAATATACATAGCGGATCAATGAAGGAATCAATAATGCTTTTAATCTTTAAATTCTAAGCAATGCAATTTATATTACATATTATTACAGAACGCTGATTACGAAAACATCACACGATTCTGGAATACCCTGAATAAATTTTTAAGAAGCATTTAAAGTCATTCATACTTGAGATACTAGTACTTCGAGAACTTTTGACGTCCACTGAGGTTTCACTTGTATGGAAAAGGAGATCAACTTGCTAAATTTAATGTAATAGTTTTAGAATAATCCTTAAGCGCTAAGTTAGAGATAAGGCTTTAAGAATGGAAATAATTTATTTTGGAATGATATCACTATCTAAAGGATAATGATCATCAGTGGGGAATTTAAAATACTAGACTTAATGAACTGAATTGCTGCATATTAGAGGCCCAATGCTCAGTGGTGAAATAGCTTACTTTTAATCAAGTTGATGAGGATTAAGATGCTTTAAGAGAATAAAAAGAGATAATTAATATTTTTGTATTAAAATATTTATGAAAATTTGAAGTACTGGTCAATAGAAAATAACGCACATTTCATATAGTTTTCAATCTTAGAACTCATGGAGTTAATTTTCAAAACATGAAAAACACTTATTGTTTTAAAGCATGAACAAAACTTGTTACTGATTCCAGTTTTCAAATTTGATGTACTAATTAGGAAATACATTATTTAAATTATGTTAAATCAGTGAAATAATATGTGACGTTGAGCTGTTCACGGTTTTCTCTTCACGAGGCTGGAGAACTTTTTGTAATTTTAATTGCATCAAATTCCAACTTCTTTTCAACCAAATGAAACGGGATCATACAAATTAGATAAAGGTAAGAATTATAAAGAATTTAATTAAGTACAGTGATATATAAGTGAAATAGAATTGAAAGTAATCAGGGGACAGTAATTATTTGTTTGCTAGAACTTGGAGTAAATCGTTGTAGTTGATTATTTATAGTTAAGATTGGTTTGAAGTGATTACTGGTTAGAGTAAGTAGTAATAGGAGTCGAACCTGATGAATTTGAGAAGTGCCTCAGTCGAAGCTAGTAAGTTGGTAAGCTTTATTGTCTTATTCTAAACTAGGATTCAGATGCGTTGAGAGTTATTTGAGGAAGAACGATCGATCTTACATTATAGGTGCAGAAACCTTATAAAGTGTGTTTGTACATTTTTTTTTTGGCATCTCTTCAGTCAGAATTGGAATCTTATTGACAATTTAATTAAGGTATTTGACTAGTGCACACAAAAAAACCAGTTTTGATAAAAGTAGCTATTTTTTTTATTCCACAATATAAATGCTTGAACTCTCTGATTTCTAAAAATAATTTTTACTTTTATTTCTACTCTAATTATTTATGAAGTTATAACGATATTTGCATCAAGGGAGTAAAACTGAATGAATAGTAAGTTAGATATCGAAACCGAAAATCTAAGAATTTTAGAAACCTTTTACTCTTCCTCCCCCCCATTAATATAATTGAAAAATGTTTATTAAAACAAAATTTAAATATATACGTACTATTATTACATCAATTGGAATTTTAGTCCAAGGTATTTTAGAATTGGCAATTAACTTCTCATCTTACAAGGTATTTTACTTCGGTAATTTAACAAGGTATTCACATTTAACAAGGTATTGGCATGAACTTCACATCTTAATCTAGAAATCAGAGATTGGTTTACTCTTTTCACCTTCTCATTAGTCTGTGGATGATGAGAAGTGGTAAGTAAATGTTTAACGTTAAAATTTCTCAGAAATCTTTTAAATTTTGAAACAGTAAGAGAACCATGTCTATCAGTTAACAGTTTTTTAGGAGTTTGAATTTGGAATACTTGTTTTAAGCAATTAGTATAAGTTTCGGTAGTCTCATTTTTCGATACAAAAGTCCAAACATATCTGGTAGCATGGTCCATTAAAATGTGAAGGAATTTTTTCGAGGTGTTGTAATAGTTAAACTATGTCAAATGAAATGAATTCAAATGGTTTATCAGTTGGAGGGACTACTTGTAACAATCCACGCCATTTTGCTTTCGCTTTCATCTGACATACATCACTATGTTTTACAAAGTTTGAAATATCTTGACTAATACCTGACCAGAAATATACAGGAGTTATTAAAACTCCAAGATGACCAAATTTTTGATCAGCAATTTCTAATACTTTTAACCTTAATGACATTGGAACAACAATCTTGTACAAGTTTTTCTTTTTCAAAATAGTAACATCACTTACTATCTTATATTTATTATTAATAACATTTTCAATTCTCTGATGAGTTTTGATTCCCTTAATATCTAATAACTGAGCTGTGTGTTGAATTTAGTGTGAAACAGGATGACTCGATAACGTATCCGCTTTCATATTAATAGTTCCCTATTGATATTCAATTTCAAATTCAAACATGCTTAATTTTAATGACCTTCGGAATAGTCTACCCCTTAAATTTTCGAAATTTTAAGCCCTACAAGTGTTTACATGATCTATATAAATTACAAATTTTTGTCCATGTAAATAATGAAATAATTTATCTAAGGAATTTACAATTTCCAAACATTCAAGTTCTGATATAGCATAATTTTTTCATAAGGTTAAACTTCTAGAGTAATATGTAACGTGAAGTAAATTATTCGAGACATCTGGTTGTTTTAAAATACATCCAATAGTAGTTTGAGAGATATGAATAAACAAATGAAAAGGTACATTAGGTTAAAATTATTGTAGTACATGTTTAGTTATTAAGACTTGTTTAAGTTTTTTAAAACACTCCTTACATTTTTCAGTCTATTGCAAGGAAAACCCTTTCTTCAGTAATTTGTTTAAAGAATTTCTAAAACTAGCACAATTTTTAATAAATTTGTGATACACAATAATTGAGCTTAAAAACCTTTGTAATTATTTTACAAAAAATGTAAAGGAATTACAGAGGTTTTATTTTTTTATGCTTTAAATCTTTAGATCATCTGAAATTATCTGACTTGATTTTACATCGTAATCCAAAAATTAATTTGATTTTGAACAAAGCTAAATTTTGATTTTTTTTTTAATTTAAAGTTTTCTTTTTGACCCATTTCAAATATTCTTTGTAAAGGTTTAACATGTTCTTTATTAGAAAAAGAGTCGTAGTTTTTCAGTACCATCTTCCTGAATTGAAATGTGCCAATACCCTGAAGCCAAATCAAGCATTGAAAAATGTTTTGATTTACTTATCTAATAAGCTATCAATTCTGGGTAAAGGCTTTGCATCAGTTTTGCAAAATGAATTTAAACGCCTAAAATCAATACATAATCGTGTCATTTTATTCTCAGATTTTTTATAAACTAAAATTACTGGGATGGAATAAGGACTATTACTTTTAGAAATTCCTTTTGCAATAACTCATCAATTTGCTTTTTTAATTTCTAATTCATCAGCCGTAGAAGAATTAACTCAATTCAATACATGGTGGTAGCGGTCTCATTTTTGCTCATCCCACATGTGTTTTACCTTTAGAAAATATATGATCATACTCAATAACATTTGTTACCTTATTTACTTTATGTTTCGTTTCACTAGTAGGTGTTATTGAGATTATCTTTACTTTTGTTACTAATTGACAGTTAAGTTGGAATTTCCATGTAAACAAATGTTGCGGCATTGATTAATTGTGGTTTTAATTTTCATATCATTTTGAATTATAGTCATATTTATACAGCCTATTAATAAGAGAAACATTCTACATTCATTTAACCCTGTCAAAATATATGGTAAATCAGTGTTGATAACATACAATTTCATGGTTTTACATATTTCACCTATCTTTATTTCTAAATTACATGTTTTATTTGACAGTGTCGTTCCTTCAGTTTGTCGTAAGGGGAAATCTTCATTGGTTAACTGTGTTTTAAATCTGTGTTATTGAACCTAATTCAGAAGTATTATCGATACAAGATCGACAATATTACACCTCATCCTGTAACTAAATTTTCGCCTGCATATTTTGGTACGTTACCTTTTAAATCACCTTTGGAACAAGGTTCTTATTATCACACAGTTGAAAAATGAAGTTGAAGCAGTTGAAGAGAAAAGTTGAAGCATGCGAAAGAACTACTGATAATCATAATAAAAATCAAATTCACTGTGATGTAAGATTTCTTGAAACGAAATTTTAACTGGGTGACACTGTAGTTTATGAAGAATTTAATTATCCAAACACACACTTAAATTAAGTGCTCCATTTAGTGGTTCTTACAAAATTTTAAATAAATACTCTGATGTAACTTAAGAAATTGATAGACTAAACAATTTAACTAAAAAACTAACAGAAATAGTCCATTCTTCCAGATTACGACTATATTTTTCACCTCAAGACATGAGGTCATCCCACGAGTACTAGGTTTAAATACTCACCTTGACCCTAACCTAGCTTGTCCCGACTTAAGGCAAATTGGTGAAGTGCGAGGCACTAGTGAAAAATTTAATTAAATCTACCATGCAATGTTTTCGAGCTTAGGGACCAGTCTTACATGAATTTCTTTTTGCTCACGGTTTCTATCCAACTTTAATAGAGAGTATGGGTAAGAAATAAAGAGACTTTAACCTTTGGACTAGTCCAAATATCAATTTCCGTGGTTCATTCACCTCTATATTTTTTGAATTCTTAATCGTGGTTAAGGCACCACCATATTTTTTGTGGTTTACTCATAACCACATTTTTTCCATTTAACACAGCATTTGATATTCAATGTGAATTACATACCATAGTACTATTTTCAATACATAGCATTCTTGTATACTTGAATATCAATTCTCAACTCCTTGATTAGAGACTTTAATTAAAGAAAAGAGAGTCAAAAGGATCATTTGGGTGTAAATACGTATTATATTTGTATCAATTATTTGTAATGCATCTAATGCATATAAATCTTCCTGTGTCTTCTATTGTAAATTAATTTTTACTGTAACACATAACATATATTGTTTACAGTACTTTTAAAATGTCATTGTATACAATTTTTCTAACTCAAGAAACTGATGTCAAATTACAACACTGTTTTTCTGCAAGCATTTGTAAATATATTTTATAAGTAAATTATATGCCATCTCAGTAATGCTTTTGCTGCGACTATTGCTCTAGTTAACTTGTAACAAATTAATTTTTCGATCCCATGATTTCAGCCACTATATAGAACTGATCAACACTGGGTAGACCCCTCCAGTGGTGCAGTTTCGCGTAGGGAGAAATTTTGATGTCCTACCTAAGTACTTATTTTCGTCATTTTAACTTTCTTTTACTTAATCTCAATAATCTACTTTATTACTTCCCTCAAATTAATCATCCAATAAATGCCTCACATTGTAACCGCAGCTGTCGTCTAAATTACGAGAAACTGAGAAGTGGGTTACCTTTCCCAAGCCTCAGCCGTATAAAAACAGACGCAATCTTTTCCGCGCTTTCTTCTTTCCCTCTCGCTTTCGCTCACTATTTCGCTTGTAAAATACTGCTGCTCTGCGCTTTTTTGTGAAGTTTCACCACCATGTAATATGTGTTATCTGTTTTAAGAAGATGCCCTTAAATTGTTAATAAAATACTTCTTTACGTAGTAAAGTCGTTCTCCATCGATTGCACAGATATGACCATCAGAACATATTCAAAATAAATCAAATGATGCAGTTCCTTACACACACGTGTGTGTGTGTGTAAGGAATTATTTGTATTATTGATTATTTGGAATGATTGATTATTTGTGTTTTTCTTTTCTATGCATGTATGTATATATGTGTGTGTGTGTGTGTGTGTGTGTGTTTTCAGATCGGAAGAGCGTCGTGTAGGGAAAGAGTGTAGATCTAGGT
>BMAW01068237.1:718450-735103 GCA_019974015.1 Nephila pilipes
GCGTCCATTCATCTGAGCGCGGTCTTTTTAAAACGTTTTTCTGAATTTCTCGTGGTGTGTGTGTGTGTGTGTGTGTGTGTGTGTGTGTGTGTTACAAATTATTACATGTAATGCAATAAAAATTTTCTAATGCTTTTTTAAGGGGCGATGTGTATTTCAATAAACTACGTGTTTAAGTGTTAAAAAGGCTTATTCCACTACAAAAATGCCAGTAAAAATAAAAATACAACATTTTGAAAATTATGTTACATTGATGTATGTTAAAGAAGTTTTTTCTTTTGATTTTGAGAGATTTCAGGTCCATTTTTATAAAAAAAAATAAGGTTTTTAAACTTTTGATTTTAAATCTTTGAATGCACTTTCTCTGAAACAGACATGTTGGTATTTTACATCATCTTAACAATAATATGTCAAATAGCTCTTAAGATGAATGTTTAAGGTATTGCATCAGTGTTTAGTATTACACTTCACATGTTTTGAGATATGGACTAAGAAAAAAGGGTATATTTATCTTTGATGGTTGTTTTTTTACAGTGATAAATTTGTAAGCTTTGACCCCCTAATTCAATAATAAATGCACATTTTTCAAAGGTAGTAGTTATAATCATTGGTGATAACCATCTGAGTAACGTTTTAAATGAGTTTTTAATTTTATGCATTAGAATTTCTTTTACGTTGAATACCATAATGTGTAAAACCTTCTAATCCTAACATAAAATTCCCGTATTTTAAGAAAATATAGTGAAAGATATTTTTTTGCCAGTTTCATAAGTTATCACTATAGAATTAAGCAAAAATGAGCTTAAAGATAAATTTCTAGCAATATTTCAAAAAAATAGTGTGGCAACTAGTCAGATACCTTGAGCTTAATGATGTCTGTAGATTAAAATATTGATGGAGAGGTGTTACAAGTAGAGAAAATTTGATTTTCAAATTGTAAAATTAAAGTAGAAAACTTTCTTTGAAAATATTCGAATCTCTTTTCAATCCTAACCGAAAACTTATTGAATAATAAATACTGCCAAAGTATTTAACATCATTGAGTGTAGTAAATCTTATTGCAAAAGGATTGAAAATAGAAACACTAAATACCATAGATCAATTGTAATGAAATTACAGCTTTTCGCAGTAAACAAATGAATCTTTATTTGTATATAGTAAAATTATTTTCATCAGTATTTAAAAGTATGAAATAATTAATGCTAAATCTTATTCTCTCACGCACTGTTTGGAAACATCTAGTTTCTAAAATTACATTAAAAGCGACATTACCAAAGGTCCAAAAAACGGCAAAATCTTAATGAAATATTTAAACAGCTCCGTATACACCAATAGAAGATTCCATTGATTAGAAAGTACAATCAGATTTTCCAGATACTTTATCATATTTTTAATTGATTTTGTAAACACTGTCATTGTATGATTTACGATTCACGTAGCGTTTAAATACTATTGAATGTTTGGAACAACTCACAATTCTACTTAGTTAGTTCCTTAAAATAAATTAAATAAATAAACATATTTTATTTGCAAAAGAAATGATTTTTGTTTATAGTAAAAATAAACAAACAAATTATAAAACGCCACAAGCAAGAACAATTTTGATATATTTGAAATAATAAGAAAAGAGATACTCTGTTAATTTGATTCTCCTATACTCCCATAGCAAACTGCTTATCTGAAATTAAGTTATTTATTATTTGGTATTATTATTATCATCCCTTCAGAGGTTATTCAGATTCTTGACTAACGGTATCAATGCATAACTGATAGTGAAAGACATCTTTGAAAAGCAGAAGTAAAACCCTCGAGGTATTTATTATTTTTGAAGCCCTTGCTCTTTGAAGAGACACATATAAAATGGAATTCACTTACTAAATCAAAATAATTAAATTATTATTTGGATTTTCAATTTCTATATACTTCATTTACATGGAAGAAATTGTTCAAATATAAGCAACAACGGGTACTATGTCTGTAGTAGTAAAACTGGATGCGTTTAACATGCAAAGAGCAAAAAAGAAAACAAATTTTATGTTATAAATGTATGAATAGAAATATTGTACAACACAGAGATGAAAAATATTTTAAATTGACAGGTTAGAAGTGATCGAACAATGTTATAAATAAATTATTTAGAGTCGACAATCTTTTGTAAGTTGTTTGTATTTCTTAAGCGATAGTTTTCAAGTATTTTTTGACTACTATCTGAAACGTTTTTACTGTAAAAAATATTTTTAAAATTTAAAAAAAAAATTCTTTTCAAATATCGTCTGAATTATTTAAAATTTGAATTTTTTTCAAAATGAGATAAGGGGATTGACGAAAGGAATCGAAAAACATTAATGGATGCAAGTGTATATAAATGCTGTTCTGAATTAATCATAAAGCATTATTCGTTTCTCTTCTTTTTTAGTTGTACGATTAGTAAATAAATTATCTCCTCAGTGATCTTATGTTTTCAATAAAATTTAATAATTAGAAAATTAAGGATTTTTATAAAAAGCATTAAAAATCATTAAGCTCAATTCTGTCTGCATGACAACACTAGTGTTGACGCAATTAAACTTCAATAATTAAAAACCATTTTTATGTTGGATTCTGAATCTTTTTTTAAACTTATACTATGTGATAATCAACACGAGATTTAAAGTTCTGAAATACTTAGCTTCATGTAATTCTATAAATGGACAGTACAAATAGCTTTGTAAAACCTCTATTAGTAGCTTTAGGTTGAGAAAAATTGAATTAGTCAACTTCAATGCATTGAAAATTTGATACATGTGAATGGACACATTTTAAATACACGTTAAAAATACACACATTTTTAATTGTAACGAAATACTCGTTACAAATACACACGTGTAAATTGTAACGAAACGATCGCGAAAACGATAATTTTCTCCTTCTTAATATTACATCAAATACGTATTCAACCAAGATGTAATTATTATTTTTATTTATATCAGTGTAAAAAGCTAAAACTAATTTTTTTTAAAGTGTGAAGTTTTTCTAACATATTTAAGTTTCCTGAAATTATAGTAATTCGCAAAGCCTTCTATTTGTATTAAATATTTGCAAAATTAAAAAAAATCAGCAAATAAAACTAAGTATTTTTTTAGGCAAAGAAATTTTTTCGCCATTGTATACTATTTTTAAACAATCATTTCAACATAAAATATATTAAAAAGTGAAACAGTTTTTGTGAAAATAGTTTGTAAATCAAGCTAGAATAAGTCATAAAAATGAACCTTTGGTGTGAATCTTAAACAAAATAGTTCTTTTATATTATTTTAGGATCTTTCTTTGTTGAATCAACTCATGATTAAATTTCCATGCATTTTAATTTGTAGATAATTACTTTTTTAAATCCCACGCATAAGAGATTGATTAGGTTTATTAAGTACTAGAAGCAACACGAGGGCTACTGGTGACGGACATCGTAATTTTGAGCCTCTTACAAGTGATGAGGACGACACCTGAGATGTCATCTCTCTCTCCAAATTCCCCACCTCTTCAATGGAAGGGCTTGGAGTCCTGAAAGATTAAACTTGCATCAGCCCCTCTACCCGTCAGGTCTTAAAGCGTATCAGGAATCGAACCCATGTATCGACGGAAAAACGCCAACAGCAAGCTGGTGACAATAACTACTCGGTTACCTAATGCCGCTAAATACCCACCATGTAACGGGACTGATGCATGTAAAATCCTTGAAGGCCATAAGTCCTCACACTTGAGTGGAGTTGAAATTTGGAGAAATAGAGGTGCAAAATTACGATGTCCGTCGCCAATGGCCCTCGTACTACTACTTAGTGCGATGTTATAAAAACAATCAATCAGTTTATATCCTCAAAACTGTTTTAATATCTTATTAAACTGGCAGAATTTTTTGAATGAATCAGAATATTGATCATCTTTTTGTTATATTCTCATATACTTTCGAAAATAAACATCTTATTATATCACCAAGTATAAAATAAAAATCACAGATTAATTTTCGTCTTATAATAATGCCTTTTCATTGAATCACATTTGGGTATTGAGAGTAAAATTATTTATAATATATTTTATTTATTTGTTTTTGAATGTCTAAGACATGATCCATCAAAAATTTGAAATTAGAACACTTTTGGAACGTGAAAGAAAACTACTAAAGAATCTGTTGCAAATGTATACATCTACAAAATTATTTTAACAGCTTATATAGTTTCTTTAAATATAGAAGAGCTTTTGGATGAGACAATTTTAATCAAATTTATTCTGTTTGCATCTCAAATAAACACATATTATTTACTGTGAGTTTATTGCAGTACTTATTACAAATTTAAATCAATTGAATAGATTTATCTGATCTTCTGACTTAATTCATGTAAATTAAATCATTGTGTAATCAATCTGTATCACTTTCAATTGCAATTAATAAAATTATGTCATCAAACAATAAATATCGTTATATTCGCTAAGTGATTTTTCTCTAAAATGTAAAAAGCAATGTTTTTTTTCTTTCTCTCAATATTTTAGTTTAAATTTTAAAAAAAATTATATAGTGTCATTTTCAATTACTTGATTTAAAGAAAGCTTAAATCGTAATACTGGAGAAATACCGGTGTGTAATCAGGTGTTTAAGCTAAAATGAAAATTGAATAACTGTACGTAAATGTAATCATCATTTCTTAAATTCAATTATTCTTCTGATTCAGAAAATTTGTAGAAATATATGTTATGAAATTTCAGACTTAAATTAGTTAAATTTAAAGCTTTATAAGCAACATGAAAAAAAGAAGAATGAGACATCAAAGCAAATAATTTTAAAATTATCTCAGATAATGATTGCAAAATATTCCTGTTTTATATCCTGACATCGCAAAAGCAAAATAATTAAGCAATACTCATGTCTAACTATACAAAGTCTAGTACATTATATAGAATTTCTTACTTTAAACAATTATATGAAACAGAAACTACTCTATGTCTTTAAGCGAAATGTTATGCGAAAAAAATCATTAAAACCCGGATGAAGAAAGTAGCAATGAACAATGAAAATTCAATAAAAAAGTGATGTGTTAAGATCTGTAATTCTCAAGTGGAAAAATTCAAGTATTTTAAATTTATTTTATATTCCCTATTAAACTATTTATTTGTGAATAAATCAAGATAGAAAGTGGAAAGATCGTCTAAAAACAAAGAAGAAAACTAGGAAGTATGACACATTCTCTTAAACTACAAAGAATTCAAAAAGTAGAAGGAATGTGAAGTTCATTGAATATAATTTAATAAGCCATTAAATATGCTGAAAAATAGTGACTATTAGAATTTAGTACACTTCAAAGTTAAATATAGCTGTTTCTTTTTATTCATGGTGGCACGTTTTTCTTTCTTATAAATAATAATAACACAACTTCACTATCATTAAAAAAAAACAGTTCGAGGCAGTTAAAAAGAAAATAATTCGAGAAATGCGTTTCTGATTCAAAAATCAAACCAATCTTTCATATTACAGAATCAATGCATGAGAAACATTATAACATGCAAAATAATCTATTTTGAACAGAAACGCTTCTAATTAATTTTATTTCTTTTCCTTTTGAACTAAATTCTTCTTTGTTTAGTTAAATGGAGCAAAATAAGGGAACTTCAAGTACAAAAGCTAATCATTAAGAACATTTTTTACAACGAAAATATGAAGCTGAGAGTTAATAAAATAAAACTTCTTTTCTACAGTTAAAACTTAAATTCACAAGAGTGGTTATGCTCTTTTTGATGTTGAAATATGCAAATGAACATCAATTATACGAACACTTCTGTGTTCATAACTTCTTAATTTAAGCCCTCTTGTTTTATTCTAATGTTCTTACATTTTTTTACATTTAGAAAATAATATTTTCCTTCTTTAAAAGTTTCTTTGAGTTATTTTTAGTGATAAATATAGTTAAGGCTGTACACACAAATTCAATGCCTAGACTTTGAAGAATAAGAAGAGAAATTTATTTTTTGAAACAATTCAGTATTTGCTGCTTATCTCAAAATGGTTTCTTAATCTTTATTGGTTTTATCCCTATTCTACTGTCCTCACAGTGTTTTGGTTTCTTTAATGCATTCTTTTGTGTAAATGGTCCTATTGATTAACTTTTCAAGCACCACTTCATTTATTCTTTAGCCTCTTTACTTTTGTACTTTTATGTCTCAGAGAATTTTCTCCCCTTCAGCGTTATCGATGTCTTTTACGCTTCTTTGCAGTTGCACTTAAAACTCAACCCCGTGGTTGTAGATTACATGTCGCTGAATAAATTTTACACGAACTTACAAAGCAACAAGAATCATTTTATTTAGTAAGAAAATAATGCTTTAAAGAGTGTCATAAGTCTTTAATCATTCTATTAAGTCGTGTGGGGATGTTTTGTTTTTGAGTCACAATTAAAATACTACAATTTGTTACTAACAGTTTCACAAATAGTTTAATCGATTTATTTTAGCATTCCATGGAGTCGAGTGTGGCTTTTTTTTTCTTTGACGTACAATTACACTTATTCTAAATGTATCATTGATTGGTATATAAAATTCTATTGTTATTTAAGTAGAAAATTGTATAATATCCATTTAAAATATTCTGAAGTTAATTCACCAATGTGAGAAAATAAATTAAAATATTGATCAAGAACTTACTTGTGGGAAATAGAATTCTGATGATTTAGTTTTTTTTTTTTTTTTTTTAATTATCAACATTAATCGACAGGGCTCTTTTATCTTTTTCTTTTTTACACCATCACTAAAATAAATAACATTAGCTCTTTCAGATTGACTCTCCTCACACGGATTCCTGCACTTGTGTTTCATGTTCTTATAATAAAGTAATTCAAATTCGCCGATTGTTTACTGCATAGTTTCTAAGGCCAGTTGATGTTATCATTGTGTGCTGTTATCTGTTAAAAGGCACCCAAACAAATCTGACCGATTCGTAGGATAATTTTTATTTAATTGCCTTTATGTCCAAATCAAAATTTGATTGATGTCGCCATGAGTCATTTTGCGTCAAGTTGTCACCTTAGATGATATACGGATTCGTTATCATACTCAGGAAATCAAGCGACAATCGAAACAATTTATTGCTTCTGATGAATATGCTGAAAAGAAAGTGAAAAAGATCTTATCGGTCAGAAAAATTACTGAGAGTAATTTTGGGAAGCGAAGGACATCTCTTCTTCATGGGTATCTTAGAAAAACGACAAATGAATAATACTACAATGTCCAAACACTGGTACTTTTTGATATTATGGGAAAGTATTATATTATGATGAAAGTCAAAATATATGTCATGTTATGACGAAAATCATATTATAATGTATGCATTATATATAGTGCCTTCGTGCATTATGACAAAAGTCTGCTAAAAATATGAAATATTTTCGTGTGGAATATTGTTCTTGTTACATAATATAGCTCAAATATATGATGTCCATCTCATATAGACCTGGTGCGACTAGAAATTAAAATAACTAACTAAACCTGGTTAAGAGTCCGAAGTGTGTAACTGGTTATAAAAACTTAGTCCCAGCACTGCGTTAGCACAATAAGTTGTTTGTAAGAAGATTCATAACTTTAAATCATAGTAAAGTACCTATAAACATTACCTTAAATGCTATTTCATTAACCTAATTATCACCCATTCCCCTATAGAAGTATTTTGCTGCTCAATGGTTTTTGACAAACAACAGAAGTCATCAAAAATCTACAGTGATTTTGATGCTCAAACTCATGAGCAACTCGATTGCAAATCAACTACCCATTTCACAGGCTATTAAGTTTTCTAATACTTTGCTTAAGTAAATTTGATAAAATATATAACTATTTCAGACTATAAAATAAGCATTTTAATTTGTGAAATAATATTTCTTAAGAAATTGACTAAATAGTTTCAAAAAGGCTTAAACATAGTTTTCAAATGTTTTCATTTTTTTTCTAGTGTACAGAAATGAAATATTTTGATTATGTTTCAAAAACAAATGTTAATATTTTCTTTCTTCATACTTCTAGTAATTTAAATTCTTTAGTCAAATTAATTATGTTTGTAATAGTTATTATATATTAACTATACTTATTATACATTAAGTATAGTTATTAAATATTATTCATAATTCGTGTCTTGTCAAACATTTGTGAAGATAATAAACGATAATTAATTTTCAAAAAGTTTTTATTGCAGCAATCGCTTAAATTATCAATAGAAGCAGATTCTGTAAATTACAATTTGGATTTGTCTTAAGAATCTATCAGAATTCCTTTTGAATTAACAATTGAAAATTTTTCTACAAAATTCTAAAATAACGTATGCTATATTTCATCAGATTTACAATTCGTTCGAAAATGTTCTTTAATTTAATAACCAAAAGAATTTCTCCAGTGTTCTATAACATTGAACTGAAAGTAAGTTTTCTAAGTTTCTAAGTAAGTTTCTAAAAAAACTTCTAAAATAAGTATCTCCCAACTGCTTAAGGATATATAGTGCAAGAAGTTTAAATAAAAGTTCTAGCATTAAACTAATTCCGTAATTGAATTTCATTCGAAAGAAATTTAACAATTTAAACAGTTTCAGTCATATATAAAAGGAAATCTCATCATGTTTATTAATATCATAAATGTACATTCTTTTTTTTTATTTCTTTAAACAAATATATTTTATTTGTATGTAGGATGAAAAAGGACAAAAACAGCACACATGCACACCAAGTACTGTATAACAGATTTATGACATTTAATTTTTGTCAAATATTAATATATATATGTTTTCTGTCATCTCTCTTTAAGTATATTAACAATTGAATTAATTTATAAATTTATAAGCGAAAAAACGTTCGAAGTAACATATAAACAACTATTGAGAATGTATTAATAAATACGTCTAAAAAGTTTGCGAAAGAAATAAAATGTCAAGGAAAATTTTTTTTATAAAACTATACACACACACAAACATATATATATATATATATATATATATATACTCTGTAACAAAAAATACGACACACCAAGAAGGAATAGCTCGATTGTAATGAAATTTCGTTTGCAAAGATATTTGGACCAAACATGCCAATGATTAAAATTCGGTGTCATGAAAATGCAATGCATGAAAAGGGGAATGTACAACGCATTGGAACTGCGCACTCAGCAGGTGTATATAAGAAGCGATTCTCAAACTGATCGTCAAAATTTTTGTTGCATTGCGATTTAGGATACCCTTCAACGACTGAAAAAATGCCTCGCCGTAGGAACAAGCATCCGTCACAGTTTGAAAGAGGTCATAACATTGATTGAAAGAGGCAGGTTGGGGAAACCGCAGAGTTGCACGTCATATGGGTCGAAGCGATGTGGCGATTAGAAGATGCAGGTAAGAATGGGTGGACAGTTTAAAATTACAGCTTCATGATGGTAGAGATTGACATAGGGCCACAGCAGATCGAGAGGACAGAGTGATTGTCAGATCAGCTGTCACAGCACCTGATTCATCCTTATCAACCATCAGATGTGAGTCCCGCACACGAGTATCTACCATAACCATTCACAGACAAAGGCTGATAGAGCAAAATCAACACTCTTACCGACCGCTAAGCCACCTGCCACTTACGCCAGCACACTGTCGATCCAGATTACAGTGTTTCCTGTCTCCATCAAGTTGGAATGATGCTGACTGGGGACGTATAGTGTTTAACGACGAATCCCGCTTCCAACTGTGTCCTGACGATCATCGAAGACCTATTTTGACGCCCAGGGCAGCGTGGCGATCCTGCTTTCACTATTGTACGCCACACAGGCCCTCAACCAGGAGTTAGATCCTGGTGTGCCATTTCCCTTAATAGCAGGACCCTTTTGGTCGTCATTAGATGCACACTTAAAGTACAGCGATACGTCGACGACATTCTGTGATCTATTTTGCTACAGTTCCTTTTGCAGTACCCTTACCTTGTTTTTCGGTAAGATAATGCCAGACCACATACGGCCAGTGTTGCTATGAACTGTCTTACAGCTTGTCAAGCACTTCCGTGGACAGCCAGATCTCTCTCCAATCGAGCGTGAATATGATGGGAATGCGACTGCATCTACCACTTAATGTTGATGACCTAGCCTGACAATTGGAGCACATTTGACAAGAAATACTGCAGGATGCCATCAGGAAGCTTTATCACTCTATGCCACGTGGTGTGGCATCTTGCATCCAGGCTAGAAGTGGGTCAACACCTTATTGAGCTCGTTACTTTGTAACTATGTAACTGAAATAAATCATTCAATTTTTATAAAATTTTAATCATTTTCTATTCTGTACATAATTTTCCTATCCTCCAGTTTTTGTCTCCATCAGACAACTCCTTCTTGGCGAGTCTCAGTTTTTGTTATATAGTATATATATGCATGTATATTGCCACGAAACTTGTAAGAACCGATGACGCCGAGGTACGTCACTCATCTCCAGGTCGAGAGTCCCCAGATTCAAAACCTAGTTGAAAGCGAACATAAAGGTTTTATTAAATTATTCTGTGTGTTACATTATAATTTCTAGAACCTTCCAGAGTATTCTTTACGTTCTCCAGAGTAGTGTTTTGGAATATTCCACTGTGATATATAAAGGCATGTATTATCAGACTAGGAGTATTCTCAGACAAGTTTATCTGTTCTCAGTTTGTTAATAAATCAAGTAATTCGAATATCTATTGAATCTTCAAAATTCAAACTGCTCTCTCCAATATATTCGTGACAGTTTGGTGGATGTTCGGGTTACAACGACTGCTATATCCTGAAACCGCTCACTGAGTTAAGAAGGGGTCGGCTGCAAAATAATTCACCTGAGTTAAGATCTATGACTTTTGGGACTTTACCACGTCTATTTTATAGAGATGTCAATAATTTAACGCTATTTTTTTTATCAAAAAGTTCCGATAGATAATTTTATTTAGTTTTAATCATAACTGTAACGTTTTATTGTTCCTTTTGTGACTACAACTTTCATTACAAGTGATTTATTGTTGATATCGTGTTTTGTTTTTAGTTTAGATTTCCAGCTAATTCTAATTACGTTTTAAACTGAAAAATACTAAGTCAACTAAGACACTCTTTCATTAATGTTTGTGTTGAAACTTATAAAAGTTTTGATAATTATTTTTTTAAATTGTGT
Organism: Nephila pilipes; assembly: GCA_019974015.1. Classification (NCBI taxonomy): domain Eukaryota; kingdom Metazoa; phylum Arthropoda; class Arachnida; order Araneae; family Nephilidae; genus Nephila; species Nephila pilipes. Next base: position 729,609 of record BMAW01068237.1, read on the forward strand.
TAAAAAAAATCTTGCATGAACGGCGATATCATTCTATAACAAATGAGTTGTAAATGTTGGTGTAGTGATACTGATAATATAGATGATACCACAGAAGAAAAAAATTGCAATTCCTGAATTCTAAATTAAACAATTATTAAATATTGAGAAGAGTGTATGCTTCGATTCTGGATATTTCCTTATTGTGAACTGGATACAAATCAGCAAAATGTTTGTCAAACTAAAATGCCTGAAAAGTGACAAAAAATACTTTAAATCTTGAACTCGGAAAAAAATTAGGATTTCCTTACACTTAAAATTTAACCTGAAGCTCTGGTACTTGAAACACTTGTGCTGTAGGAACATCAAATGAAGGACAAAAATGAAAACTATTCCTGATAACAATTTAGGGATCATGCAAGCTATCTGTAACATTGAAAAATGATGTTCGATCGTTGGAAAATTTTGTATGGCCATAAATACACTTAGAAACATTGAAAATAGCACACCAAAGAAGAGGGGATTCGGATTGTAATGATATTTAATACAAATAATGATACAGATGAATGATACTTGATCCCAAATTCAGGACAATTAAGCAAACTCAGTGTGCACAATTAAATAAATACTGTGAAATACTGTGCAACTTCAATAACAAGTTAGACAGCTTCAAGTTGTAATACATACCGCAACACTCCGTTACTGAGTTGGTAAATAGTCGAATGGTTGTCCTGAAGTAGATAGGCCTACAAATCTTGAACATCCCCCACCAAATCCTGTACAGAGGGACACGGCGGCATCTGGTGTTTCACCTAGTCCCACAAATTATCCGTAGGGTGGCAAGATCAGAGAGCGGGCTGGCCATTGAAGAGTCTATTCATGATGTAGAAAGTCTTGTGCTACTCGAGCTGTATGAGGATGAGCATTATTTTGCTGACAAATTGCCCTGGAAGACCATTTAGGAAAGGTCTCGCGTGAGGTTGAAGAATATCATCAACATAACCCTGGCCAGTTAAGGTTCCTCGTATCATGATTAGAGTGGACCGGTTATCAGAGACTATGGCCCCCAGACTATTACGCCTGCGCGACACACAGACTACTGTCTGTGTATCGCACGACAGCGTTTGTGGAATTGTACTGTTCACCAGGGTTCCTCCACACCCTTAATTGGTTATCATCTGTCCCCAAAACGAACAGAAATTCGTTACTTAACGCCACGTTCTGCCAATCTGTGACAATCTGTGTTCTAACTTGGCACCATTGTAGATGGAGTCCGATGCTTCGGTGACAAAGGCATTACACGAAAAAGGCGCTTCGATTGCAGATTCATTTCCATGCGGCAACTGGAAATTGTTTGTGGATCAACTGGCAACCGTACATCTGTATTGTAGGATGCGTCTCTGTGAGATTCACGAGAGCTTGCCGCACGATCCTTCTATCCTCTCACCTCGTCTCTTAGGTCGCTTTGAACCAGGTTCTCCGCAACTGGGGTCTCCACTACTCCTAACATGTTCCGATGGCATACTCCGAATGGTCGGCCTGGAGAGCAACATGTTGCATTGACCAGCCAGCAGTTTTTATGCCGAGATGATCAGGTTCCTCTCAAACTCTCTCAATTGTGGGAAATGTCTTCTGACATGTCTACCTGGCATTCTTCGCGAACTTAAGCCCTCTAAAGTCGTTATATGATCGTTACGCTTATGAATCTTTCACTGTGAACTGGTTTATATTTGACCCATACCTGATTACAACTCCACTAAAAGGTGTGGCCATGCGCATTGGCACCAAATATAAATAATTTTCATGAACATCATTCAATTACAATGCAAATTTTTGCGACTCTACCTCGATTTCTTCTTGCAGCGCAGTTTTCAATCTTCCATGATGTATTTTAACTTTTTCATGGAGAGCGTACAGCAAAGGTACAAAACTTCATCAAAAAACCTATGGATTTGCTGCAAAGACTATGTTAAGAAATGTACACAGTGAAGTACGAAATACAGGCTAAGTACCTGCTGATGTACTATTTGTCGACATAAGTATTTGACTCGAGACCATACATCTTTAATTGGCATTTTGGTTGTGTTATAGATTACTTAGAAGCTATGTCATTGACTTTGAAGTTACTTGTAAGGTATAATATCATTGCTCTCTTGCTAAAAGGGAACTTGGAGAATCAACTGCAGAATCCGATATGTTCTTTGAAGGACATTACAATGAAAGTGATATTAATGAAGGAGTTCGATGGAAAAGGAGGCAGCATTGATCCTGTGTGAAAGATAGCAATTATTAGGATTTCGTTACTCTTCACTATTGGCTCTTAGGGATTGCAAAACTTTCAATATTGTATCTGAAAAAAATGTCTATGGGGATAGTGTCAAAATAAACAGAGGAATGTATAAAACACGTTAGTAACAGGTTAAGCACTGCTGTACGGAATGCTGTCAAGAAAGCCAGAGCTTGAAGTATCTATTTAGGTTTAAAAAGTTATGGCACTTTGAAAGAAATAACTATAAAAAAATTAATTTCATATTATCAAAAGGCCGTATTAAAAAACAAAGGTGATGTTCTTGCCATGAAAAGAGCATTATACACCTCATTGTCTCACTGTATTTTGACCTACAAAATGCCTCATCTATCAAAATGCTCTCTATGTGGTGGTTTCCAGTGTTTTTGCCTATCTACAATAGCAAAAGAGGTAAATATCAAGTTTTCGCAAATTGCAAGTGAGAACACCAATAAAAGAAAGCTTTTTTTCATATATCATTTCTGTTTACCAAATGCTTGCTTCTAATGAATTTTTTGAAAGATGTGTCAATTGTGAAACACAAAATGTAAATGAAAGTGTGCCTTATGATTTGGTCGAAATGTCCAAAAGAGATATTTAAACGTAAAGATCGTGTGAAACGTGGGGTAATAGAAATCAATTGATTTCATCAAAGGGACTTAACGAAGTATCAAAGAAGACGCAAAATGCCATGCATACACTTTTTAGAAAATGCTCATATGATCTTGGTGTAATGCTGAAATATTGAAAAAAATGTTTAGAATCAGACATAAAAAACCTCCAAATACCCTTATCAGCATGCACGTAAATGGGTAAATCAAGAAATGTCTTAAAGAGAAACACACAATCATGAAAAGAGAAGGGTGTTACATATAGAGCAGGACATTTTTAAGTATAAATAGTAACGAAAATTAGTAACGGAATTTTTTCTTTCTAAAATGTGAGCAAGTATAACATTATTAACTCTGTTATTATTAATTTTTTAATAATTTGTGTTCTTATTCATTATATATTTTCATACAAATATAATATTTTGATTTTATATGAAGCACAAAATTTGAAAAGTGGTTTAATTTATTATTATTATTATTACACATTTTCCTTCATTTTTCTTGTGCAGTAATTGCAATTAATACCCTGAAAAATGTGATCAGTTTTAAAAAATATGTCCTGAAATTTTTTGTAAATGTTATTACTTTTAAGAAAAATATATAGTTATTGGTATAAAAGGACATTTTAAGCATGCAATATTTAATTTTTTTTAGTGTTATAAACTTTTTAAAGGGTTTTTTCACAGCTTGTGTTATTTCAACACATCAATGCATTCATTTAAAATGCAACTCCTTCCATAAGTATTTACTATTTATTTTCATTTTTTTCTGTGAGTTATATACAAAGGACGTTTTAAAATTGGGGATTCATTTTGCAAAAAAATGATTACTTAAAAAAACATTTAAATTCTATGAAATATCGGTGTTTTTTAGCATACCGACCAACATTTTATTTATTTTTTTCTCCAAAGATAAAAAAAAAAAACGTTATTACAAAGTCTATCCCTAAATACATTTAAAACTTTTTTGGACAGTATTGCAAGAAAATTGTTGTAAAATATTGATAAATATAGGAGGAGTAGAGCTTTGAACATTTTCATTTTTTTAAAAAATTTAAGCTTTTAAAATGATGTCATAACGCACGCAACAAATCATTCAAATTTTCACGTGAAATAATTTTCTTGGATAGAAATACAACGAGGTATGCTAAAACCTGATCCTTAAAGTATAAATAAAAAAAAATGTTCGAAGGGTACCGAGTCCTCTCAAAGCTTATATTTGTACATTTATTTGCCTGGTAAAACGAAGTTTATTCACCTAGAGATAATCAGGGATTTAATTTCTCTAGCTCTAATGGATTTTAAAAGATTTATATCGAAAAAGGATAAATAACATAAGATATTTTCACATAATGGGATTAACATGGTGTGAGTTAACAGGGAAATAAAAGCTTTGACTTAATTGGTAAGAGATCGAGAGGAGTCTTTATTTGACCTTTTTGAAAAGAAAACGTTGAATTGTCATTTATTCTCTTTAGAACTGAGGAGTTCTTAGGAACTGAGGAGTTCTTAGGAAGGCTAAGATAAAATTATTCAAATATATTTTCAATCATGAAAGTTTAAAAAAGGGCTTATTATTAACGCAAATGACCCAAATGGAAGCAAATTTGAATCCTTGACGTCTTACTCCACTTTCAACCGACATGGATGATGTGGAGGTTTTGACGGTAGCATATTTTTTGATAAGAAGATCGATCACAATAATAGTCAAACCATTCCTCATAAAATGTGAATTAAATTGTTTAAAGGTTTGAGAAAGAATAACTAAGTCAGTTCAAACGGTCTGGAAGAGTTTTAGCCTTTCATATTTCAGTAGTCTGCAATAAGGAGAAGATTGGATAATTAATAAAGAAATTCTTAAAATAGAAACATGGTTTTAATTAGGCAAGAACATCTTCCTCTTTGGAAAGGGTTACTGGGACGTCTTGTAAGAATTAATAGAAATTTACCCTGGGAAGGATTATAAAATTAAAGTTATGGATATTAAAACTAATAAAGGTACTTATAAAAGGTCCATTAACAGACTGACAGTACTGCCTGTTGAAATTTAAATATGTATAGTTATCTAAAACACTGCCAATTTTGAATTTATTGTATATCTTGTATTATGCATCAAATTATTTACCATATATTACTGCTATATTTGCATTTATGTACTATAATATTGCTTCTGAATTTGAACTTATTCCCTACTGAATATTAATGCTTTATATTTTTATTCACATATTACTTACTTTCTTTAATTCATGTTTAGTCTTCTTTTGTCACACTGCGTTAAAATACATAAATTGTTAAGTTCTTGCATGAGAATATGGAAAGTTCGGACGGGATGTTAGCGCATGTGCGAGCCTTCTACAAATAATCTGAAATACGCGACAGAAGCTGAATAAATGTCAGCAACAATGGATGTGGATAAACACTAAATAAGACGAAACCGGCAAATACTTCTGTTGTAACTTATTTAAACCAACTTGAAAAAGATAAATTGCAACTTAAGCTTTTAATAAAAATAGTCTAAAAATTTAATCATTCATTTTATGCGTTTTGTGTTCAAAAATGAACAAACACACAGATATATATATATATATATATATATATATATATATATATATATATATA
>BMAW01068237.1:735113-810492 GCA_019974015.1 Nephila pilipes
ATATATATATATATATATATATATATATATATATATATATATATATACATACATACATACACATATATATATAGCACTAAGCCAAGTACTATTACAGAATGTAGTCTTGGTGTTGGTTGCATGAGCTTTAGTCATGTTATAGAATGAATATTATTTATTTTTATCCAGAAACATTTAAACTTTGATAAATGTACAAGCTAAACATAGAAACATAGTATCACATGGCAGCAAAGCGAAAGAAAAAAGAGAGAGGCGAAAGAGAGGAAGATTCTCTCGGTAAAAAAGCCAACGGCGGCTTTTATACCGAGAACACAATATTCCTGAAACTTTGTTAAATGAGTTATTAAAAGTGGCTCTTAGTACTAGCGTTACTCCTTAGATTCTGCGAAGCAGAGATATTGTAGCTAGAGAGAAAGTTGTTGTTAATTTGCTAACGACAGTTGGTTGGTAAGAATTTAGATTGGTTTTATAATTAAAATTAAGTAAGCTTAAAAATATAGTAGTCACGCGGTTTCATCACACGCACACACACACACACACACACACACATATATATATATATATAATTAACTTCGTTATATGGTTAACCATTGCTTATTGTCTTTTTGAAGAATACTGCTACATGTATAAAGAAAGTAAGTTAGCTATAGGAAGGAGGAAGTATAATAAACTGAGCTTCGAAATCTTTAATTTATGTTTTCAATTGAGTCTCTAGAATGGTGAATTTGAATGCCGCTAAGAAAAATGACAAATACGAAAATATAATAAAGAGAGGATGCTTACATAGATTACATTCCAAAATACAACACATTCTTACTTAGATAAAGCAGAAACTGTTTTTGAATTGCATTCTGTATAGACTCCTATTACCTTAATTAAATCAACTCTAAGTTTGAGAGAAGACTGTGAGAGCTTTTGAATTAAATAACTCTAATAATCTTTTCTTTCTAATTATTTCAGCCTGATTTCTTTATTTCCAAAATTTTGTGTATTTTTTTTCTTTCAGTATCTCTTTTAAATTGAAGATGCCTTTTTGACTTAGCTTTCATATTTTACATATACGGGGGAATATCATATAGTTTCAATAGTTATTAAGAAATAACCGAGAGAAGTATTCCCATGACCATTTTCGTATCACCCTCACTGATTTAAACAGCAGAGTGAGAATAATTTTTATTCCATTAATATCTTGCCTGTACAAATATTTGTTTTACAATCATCATTCAATGTTCTTTTTTTTTAATCTAAAATCAGTATCACTGCTTATTTGTGACATTAAACGGAAATAATAATAAACAATCAATCATTCAATTCTCACTAGGGACATCAGAGTGAGAAATGTTTTTTAGTCCTTAAATCTGCTGTAATATGAACAAATTCTCTTTTTACGATCATCATTTCATATTTTTTTAGACTCTAGAAGTCAGTATCGCTCTCGATCTCATTTGCGACATTAGGATGAGCAAGATAATTGTTTTCTGATAACTAAGAGATAATAATTTGTATTTTCCATTTGATCAATAATTAATATTGTAGTCTCTCATAAAATATAAAATTACCAAAACATGTGCACTGGAAAGAAATCAAGAAAAAAATAATAAAATACAAAATGTATATAAAATAATCAATGCAGCAAATGAATTGTTAGCTCTGTATATCAAATGCATTAATTTATAAGAATTATACATTAGTGTCAGCACAGACAGAAACAAGTTTGACATATAATAATAAATTAACATCAACATAATATATTATACTCAGGAAATTGTAGCTACATTATCTCTCATTTGTGTCATTGTTGTCAGGAGTTCTTGGATGCTTCTATCTATCTGCGAAACGTTTCTTCCGAAAGTTTCGTTCAAATGTAAGACACGAACTGTAGAAATTTCTGCAGAACGAATGGTCTGATCTTTATTTCCATTATAATTTTGGATATACAGAATATGGAAGGCTAAATGGATAAAAACACTTAAAAAGTACCATGTTGGTTATCAAATGTATCAGATTAAAAATACAACAATGCATATAAGTTGTGTTACAAAGTATATATGTAAGAATTTTTGCATATAAATAAGAATATTTCACATTATATTGGCATGTAAGATAAACAGTAAAAGAGAAATGTAAATACATCACAAATTTAAAAATTTGCATTGAAAAACAGGCATGAAATATATCTTAATTATATGCTTCATTGCCTCTTATCATTTAAATTTTTTTCAAGTTAATTCAAGAAATAATTATTGCATTAAAAACGTTTGTTAATTTTGTGGGAAATATCCATTTAGAAAAACATCAAATTGTTCTTCAAAGTTAATTACTTTTCTTTTGTCTGTATATAAAAGTTCAGAAATAAAGTTTTCCTTTTTATATTCATTGTTGGTTTCTTTTTCGGTTTAAGTTTCCTTTCTTATAAAATAGAAAAATACATACAAAACGTTGTAGATGATGTCTTATAAAAATCTAAAAATACTTTTACAAAAGAAACTGTAGGAAGCCACGTCCTCATCGTCTTCAATCAAAAAATGTCCAAAAGCTAATGAATTTATTCCATTTTTCAGAATAAATTTCTTATCATAATATGCTGAAAGACCAACTTTATTGCACAGCAGTTTTTTCTTCATGTTTCTTTTCAAATAATTAAAAAAAAACATATAACATGTCATTTTTTTCTGTCTCAAGCAAGATTCATTTAGCAATATATTTTTGTACATTTCAAGGATAAAACGGGATACACTATTTTTAAAGCACCTTTTGTAATTTTTAATGTATTTCTATAAGTAAATGCATACATTTTACACTTAAGAAAAATGAATTATTTTATTGGAAGTTTAGTTTCACTTTTTAAAATCCGTAATTCTTTTTGTTTAAATAAAATCAAACAGAAAGTTGTCTTTCTCAAAGTTATTTAAATCTAAAATGTTTTTATAGTTAAGTTTCAGATCACTATAAACATAATTAGTGATAACATTTGTGACGTTGAACTATTCGCGATTTTCTCTTCATTAACCTTGGGGACTTTATTTGAGATAGATTGCATGTAAGAAACACTATCTTCCCAACCAAAATGAAACGTGATTACGAAAATTAGAGGCAGGTAGAAATAAAGTGAAAAGAGCTGGATATGAGAGTATATAAGCAAAGGAAAATTTTGAGGATAGAGGTCGAGTGGCACTAGCGCTGAGTATATGTCTTACAAGCGATAGACGATATCAAGAGTTACTACAGGCGATAGCAGTCACGATGGGTTTTAGAAACCAAGTCAACCTCGACTGGGGAGATTTCGGAAAGACACTATTAATTCGATATTAGTTGAATGGGTGAATCTATCTAGGGAGTCATCCAGAAAAGCACATATCCGTCAGACATTATACTATAAGGCTATTGAATAAATGGTTGTGCTAGATTTATCTAGTGTCTCTCCTTGTAGGTTATTGACTTTTAGTGTTAGTTATATTTGACTGAGTTATGGCACTGAGTTATTATGGAGTCGGATAGAAGTGCAACGCCACACATTCATGTTCAAGGAATCAGCCTCAGTTTATAAAAGTTCTCAATTAGAAATTCAAAGTTCTCAAATTGTACCATAATAAGTTTTAAAATTTGAATAACATAGTTGAAGCATTTGAAACTTGGACAGTTCCAAAACATAGAATCCTATGTAATTAGGTTTATCCAAAAATAGAATCCCTTTTTCATTTTGAAAAATGTCAGAGTGTTATTTATATTTAAAAATTCTAAAAAGGACTAGATAGAATTTTTATTACATTTCTCTGCTGTTATACTACCTTTAATTGATACTTTGCGATGGACATTCAAAATAGTTTGACCAAGAAAAGTGAGTTGTCATTTAAAAAAACTATTTTTGAAATTCGTTATCAACTTCTGTTATTTTTTGATGAAGTTTATATAATATTTTTAACCAAGATTACTGTTCAAATGCTTAAAGTATATATATTTTTATCAGAACCATACATTGTTTGATATAAAATTTTAAATACAAACAATGGGTTTTGTAATTTGCATTTGGAAAAAAAATTTGGAGTTAACTTTTTACTAAAAAGAGTATTTTTTAACCCAAATTTATCACAAAATATTTTGAAATAGTTAAATAATACCACACATTTATCGAAAATATGTGCGAGGGCTAAGACAAGATCCCATTATGAATATTGTGCAGCATTATAAGATACAGAAGCCAATAGATTTTATGTATATGTAACCAAAATTTTACATATTTTATCTATATAACTTTCAGACAAAAAATTTATACTGTTATAAAGCTTCTGATCTTTAAAACCCTTTAAACAGTGATTGCAAAACTATTTTTTTTTAATTCATCAGACTGTTTAAATTCTTTTAAAAATTAATGAGCATCTTCAATAAATAATTCGATTTCAGAATGTGTATTTACTTTAGAACTAACATATATTGGATAAATGTATCCCTCATCATAATTGAACATGTTAATTTTTAAATTGTTAATCATTCAAATTCCTTAATTTTAGAAATTTTCAGTGGAATATTATAATTGCAAATTTAAATATTTCATATACTTTTAGTATTTACTTGCTCTATTCACAATAGTTTTGTCAGGAAACTGTTTTGCTAAAATGCAATATATTCTATCAGATCATTAACTGTACAATAGGGCGATTTATTTTTAAATTTCGTAGGTAAAATCATTTTACATCATTTTTTTTTATTTCTCTATAGTTGCGAACATGTAAATCTACGTATTTATTTGCTTTAATAAACAAATCACTACCATTTCTTAAAGCAAACTTGATAGGTTTAAAAAATTTTCAAATGCTCAATCTTTTGCTGGATATATTTGAAATTGAGACTAAATTCTCTGCGGGTTACTGCAAAAGTAAATATTTTGGGTTATTTCCTTTTCACTGTTCAATTTCTTAAAAATTGTATTTAAGAAAATTACGAGTATAATTCTTAAGATACGATGTGAGCTGAAGATTTCATCCATCCATGATTTCAGATCATAATATAGAACATATGGATCAGCATAGTTTATAGAAGCTCGAAGTGTTCGAGTAAAACCTCTGAAAAAAGATTTGTGCGCAAAAATAAAATTAACTTTTTTTGCAATGTAGGATTGCTTAAATATTAATATAACCAAAATATTTAATTTTTAACACCCAATTAAGTTTCTTGTTTGAAACAAAAAGGCTTAATATAATATTTTTCATTAATATAAGATAGAATTTAATTATATAATTATATACAATTTTCTTAGAGCATGATAAAATTTAAAGCTTTATATAATTCCAAACAATAAACATAACGATATAAACACATCACATAGAATTAAAAACACTGTAAATTCTAATTAGCGAAAATAATATAAAAAAGTCTTAAAATATATTATTAAATACAATCCAAACAGTAAAAATTGTTACAAATAACAAAATTTTAGCTGTTGTTCAAATAGGAATACGTTGAGTCGACTCCTTTCTATAGTATATCCAATTATTCCAGTGGTACATTATGGCGGCGGTAGCCTAGTGGTCCTGGTTTCGGATTCGTGGCCGGCGGTTTTCGTTCAGTCGAGTGTTCGAGCCTTGGTCACTAAATACCCGCCGTGTAACCAGGGCTGATGCACGATAAATCTGTCTGTCGAGGCCCAAAGTCCTCCCATTGGTGTGATGTGGAAGTTAGGAGAGGGGGTGCCAGCGCATGTGTCGTCCTCGTCTCTTGACCGAGGTTCAAAACTACGAGGTTCGTAGCCAATAGCACTCGTGTTGCTTCTAGTGTGACGTTAATAAAAGCTAAACAGACAAACAAATCTAGTGGTACATTAATTGTATTTCTTGTTTCATTCCTCTCTTTCAGTTCCATATAAATCCAATGTAAAACTGATTCATAAATCCTTTTAGTAAATTTCTCCCGAGGTTGATGGTATATGAAGGAATTTTTATTTTCACTTTCGACTTAAGATCTATTTTTTTTTAAAGTTGTAGATCTGGATTTGCTACCAGGAATCACAGAATTAATTTTCCTGCCTATCATCTTTGTGAGTGAATCTTTTTCTATCTATCAATAACAAATTTCATTTAAGAATTCGACAAATTAGACAATAATTAAATTTAATATTACAGCTTCAAATTGCTTACTAATAAACAAAACTAAATTTAAAACTTCCCTTCTTCAAAAGAATAGAAAAACAAAATATTTCGAAAATTTTATAGAATTCGATAAGTGCATTTTTCATTTTACTTTAGATTTATACTCAATAGAAATTATACTGAACTTAATAAGAGCATTTTTCCTTTTTACTTTACACACACTACAGAAAATCTGCTCTCCAGAATTCATGTTGAAGAAGAGATATATAAGCAATTCAAATGATTCAGAGAACTAGTACTGAATCTACACAATTTCTTCAGTTATATACTCTCTCCAGCGAAGGTCAGTTTAGCATAGTTTAAATAAATTGATGCTCTTATTTGGAATAACAACTAAAGGTGTTGAAGTGATTTCCTTAATTAGTTAGAAAGAATTAGTTATTTTTTAATTGTTGATAACGTAACATTTTGAAAACATTCCACGAAACGTTTATAAGGTTACGGTTGATAAACTCTTAATTCTCTAACCCATTTTAAATCTTTGCCCTACGCAATATTACTTTTATCTTTAGTTTGAAATTAAGAATTTGAAAATGTGATCTTTAAATTCTTATTCTTTCACATTTTGAATAGAAAAGGATATTTTGACAAACTTGACAATAACTCGTGTATTCTATGTATAAAAATATTTTAATTAAAAATTATGTTAGAAAAAGAAACAAGATCTCGAGATTCAGAGAAAAAAAATTAGTAACGCTAAATAATGACAGACAGAAAACCATTTAAACAGAAAACAATTTCTATTTACAATTCGGTGACAAAATAATATATTCAGCTAGAGGAAAGCAATATGATTACAATGAATTCATTTATACAGAATATACAAAAGTCGCACAAGCTGTTCATTTGTCGATAATTTAAAATGTCTGAATTGTAGTTGTAATCGAAGACAATCACATTCATCAGAATCAATTCTTTTTATTTGTAGAATACGGTGTAGTAAATTTGCGAATATGCTTTTGTTTGGAGAAATACTGTAAATCTGTCATTTGGATTACCTCGATGTATAATTGAGAAAACCCAAAACATTCTCAACTTGAACATTTATGATTATACAAAGTGAGGATATTAAATAACGGGATTGACACTGCTACAGAAGAAGTACGCATACGCCAAACACCAGCAACCAAGAGCTGTTTAGCGTGAAGCATTCTCTTTAGAAGGCAGTGTCTCTCATTTCAGAAAACACAAATCCTTACAATCGTAGCCTTCGTTCTAATTTGAGTTATTTTTTTTTTATTATTATTATTATTATTTTGCTGGAAAAATGGTAAGTGTAACAATAGAGTCACGAATAGTTGTGAAATTTAGTATAAACTTTCATAACTTATAGTTAGACTGAAACTTATAGTTTATTGAAAAAAGTATACGGAAATGAATATTTATGACGTGCCAGTGTTTTTGAATGGTTTAAGTAGTTTCAAGATATCCGAGAATATGTTGAAGATGATTTTCGCCTGAGTCGTCCTTCCACGTCAAAAACAGAAAACAATATCAAAAGAATCTGTAATTGGTTCGATCTGACCATCAGTTAAATATTCGTGTGATTGCTGAGACTATACGAAATGACAAGAATCCGCACGATAACTTTTTCCACCAAGATAATGCGCCGGCTCATTCCACATTGTCTGTCAAGAGGTTTCTAGCCAAGTTCAGTATCCTAGTGTTAGAACACTTTATTTGCCAAATCTTGAACCATGAAACTTCCATCTGTTTCCAAAGGTAAAATCTGCTTTAAAGAAACAATATTTGACTCTTTGAAGCTGTGAAAGAAAAAGCGACTTGCGTCCTGAGGGAGCTGACCTAAGAAAACTTCCAGCACGGTTTCGAACAATGGAAGATTCACATGGAACATTATAGGGAAAGAGGAGAAGTGTAGATTGATGTAAATATGTATAATTTCAAAACAAAATGTCTTACAGCGTCGATCTCTTTATTTAATAGCCATATCTTATATCGAATAAATTCGCAATTGCATTACATTTTAAATAGCTAAATATTTTTGAGTCCTCAAGAGTTTGTCGTAGAACAACATTTTGCATACAAACAGAAATGTTGAACAAAGCAGGATGAATCTACGAATATTCTCCCTTTGAACACAAATCGCAAGCAATAAAACCAAATGTTTCCATATTTGATCATCTGAACTAGTATAGGGTGTAGTTCTACTTTTAAATATTTGTGTGCATATATTGTCAGTATTGAATGTATAATGGGCATGGTACACTTACAATTTTTAAGTATTACTGTTTAAAACTATGAACCTTTGTTCGTTCTCGAGCATTCAGTTGTGGGTTGTAATCAATTGATAGATAGTCCTCGATTGACATGTCTTAAAAGTAGAGATATAAGAGACCACACGTTGTAGTGAACGGATCCTGTAGAATATACTCATTCCATTCAAAATGCATTGAATTTTCATTAAAAAAAATTTTAACATCATTCATAGGCAATGGACAACGATAATGGACATGAACAGAAAAAGTACAATGTCCATTATCGTTGAAGTACATATCTTGCCAAGATTGACCTTGACAATGAGTAGGATATGTGTTGACAACAAAGAAGCGGTAATTTTTCTTTGTCGAGAAAGTATATAATTGTCAAACACATCTCCAAAACGCAATTTAATTTTTTGATCGCTGAGAGCCAATCTCGTCAAAATGACCGTGTTTATGTTTTATTTAAAAATCTGTGAAAATGTTTCGACTTTTCTCTATTTCTATCAGCGGTAGCATTTCCATGAAAGCAATTAATGTAACTGTTTCAAGAATACCTGTCTTAAATTTTAAATTAATTGATATATCTTCGTTTTGTGTTACATTTCCTGTTATATTAGTTTTGTGTTGAGCTAAATCGGGTGAATGAGCTAAAATAGTTTCTCATTATAATTCTTTTGTGTATGGAATATGTATGCTTTAGTGGAGATTTGTATACCATTTTCACTCAAAGAAATGCAATTTAAACTATAATTTTTAAAATTAAAATCATTCTCTTAAAAATGTCGTTGTTCTTTACAATTCGGCAGTACATATGTTGCTAAGGTACAACTACTGTACCAAGGTATTCATAGATAGTTTATCTCTCCTTTTTTCCAGAAGAATTTTCCTGGCTCTTTTTACGACTTGTGCTACAAATCTTTCGCACAAGATCTCTTTCTCTTCATTTGTATTTTCTTTTAATATCACACCTCCTCTCAATTTGCGAAGTACTTTTTTTTTTAATCTCATCCCTCAGCAGTCGAAATTGATCTGGTGAAGCTTCGCCAAATCCTTTTCCACGCGACATATCTTCCATTACGTTTTGTTATGTAGTCAAACAATATTTCCCAAGATATTTACCAGCTCTTAACATAATTGACATCGCATGTCTCTTCAAATTACTAAAAAGTCCGTAAACTCTTTGTATGGGATAATTTGATGCAAAATAAAAACCGTTTCCTACTTGTCGATTTCAATAGTAACCAATACAATCACTCGGATTTAATCTTCGTCCGTTTTTCTCCATGTCTGACAGATTTATATAAAATTAAAATTTGTTTGCAAGTTGTTTTATAAAGTTTTCATTCGAATTGACAGTATAAGAATTGTCTTACCTGATATAAATTTAATAGGCGTAGTGCTATTTTTATCCAGTTTAATAACAATTACATAAAAAAAAGTTTTTACGGGAAAATTTAGAGGTACAGAGAACTGTTTTATGATTTGCTTCTTATATTTTTTGGCAATTGGTATGGTTTTTAAAATAGGGTCTAATACAACTCCCATCAGTGAAAAAGATGCAACGTCCCAATACACATAAACATCAGTAATAACAGCTCGTAATGTTAAATTATAATCTGATTTGTAGCTTTCTTCTTTGAAAGTATTCGTCACAAATCCCAGCGTATTTGAAAGTTTTTCTACAAATATTTCTTTAATATCAATAGGTACAATTAATTACAATTTAGTATAGGCTAACTCTTTTAAAACAGTATTTACGGAGCTCTTTACAGAGGTCCTTAGATAGTTGATACATACCACTTCATACATTCAAACGAAATGTTTGATGTTCTTTTTGAATTGCTGAAAGTTTTTCATACTCGATAAGTTGAAATATTTCACTATCAACTTTGCCAGCTAATTCTGAATAATGAAACTGAAGAAAACAATTTTCATTGCAAATGATGTGTTATATTGGTTTTTCACATTTAAAGCACCCATATATTTTGGAAATTGCGATTCATTCTCAGTTCTACATTAGGTTGTAATGTAACAATCACATTATTATTATAGTTTTTTTTTTCAAAAGGGCTAGCACATATCCTATTCAAAAATTGTTTTCTCAGTAATTTGATCTCTAAGAATATCTCTATTTTATATATCATGAAACAGGATTTGATGATGTTTTTAAGTATTAGACTAATTTTAATTAAACTCAATTTTAAATTCTTGATTTCTAAGAATTTCAACATTTAGAGCATAATTCTTCAGCGTAATAGTTATTCTCTCCAGTTTGATGATCAGGAATCACATCCTGTTTGTTTAGATTTATTTACAAAAGACAAAATTATTTCCTTTTTCAGCTATAAGTCATTTCCCAATTTGGCTCAATGCTTATTCTTTTTTTTTTTCCGATTCGTTTCTTCTATAAGCGAGATAATATATTGGACATCTTGCAACAGTTTTTTTAAATTGGTGTTAACTTCTTCCTTAAGCTCTGAATAGCTTTCGTCATATAATGAGACGATAAATTTAAGCTTAAACATCGAATTTTCTACATCTTCCAAAGTTGTGATTGTATTGCCTTCCGGCGACTGCGGACCTCTTTAGGAATATGGAATTCGCCTCTGACTAAAGTAAGTGCTCTTGTAGTCTTTTATTACTAATCCACTGCATAGGAATGTTACTGTCGTAAATAGTTATTTAAAAGTTAGTGAATTCGTTTGGAGGAGTTACGTTTCTTTTGTTTTACATCAGATAGTTTAAGTGATCTATTGCATTGCTGCAATATTCTAATTTATCAATTTTTTTATCATTGAAGTGTGTGTGGTTGAAATCTCTTATTTTTTCTAGAATAAGTAAAATATATTTCCGCTGCTTCTTGTGTGTAGTATATCCAATATATTATTCAAACATGTTGAGTCACGGTGGTATTTCTGGCACATTATTTGTTGGAAGTTCTGATTTCATCAGTAATTCTGGAGGAATTTCAAACGGTTTTGAAGGTGGAATGAGTTGCATCTCTCTCTGTTACTTTGACATCAAATCTGATAGTAGTTTATCCTTCACATCGTCAGACGTTTCCTTTTAGTATAACAAACTCGAGATGTTTTCCTCTAATCGGATTTTGAATTTGCTTAGTTGGTAATAATCTAAATCCAGCTCAGGTGGTATTAAAGCCATCCTCTTAGCCTTATTTCTTACATGCGTTTGACGATTGCTTTACCTGTAGTTCCACCTAAATGACTGAAAATAGCCGGAAGGATCAGGGGAAGAAAACTACTGACCTGTCTATTAGTAATAAATAGCTCACAATTGCGAGAAAGAGGAACATTCCTATCAGCTAAAATATTCGTATTTCTCTTTTGTTTGTAACAGTACAATTTTTTATTTTATTCGTTGGTATGCTTCCAGAGAATAAACGTTGGCAGATTTTGCCCAGAGTTTTTATTTGTTCATCTGAAGCACTTTAATATTGCTTTTAGCTGGGTGAGACTTGCAGCAGTCAACGCATATTGCCAATGAACCTGTCGATGACTCGTTTCATTTTTGTATTGGAACAAAAACCCAATTTATCATTTTACGGTCGGAAAATCGAGATTGACAGAGGCACTGTTCTTCTAGAGTTTAAATGGCTCATCAGTTGTTTTTTTTATATGCATCCATGAAATACTTCCATGTCCTGTATTTGCTTTCTATTAAAACATGGTCTCGACAGGCTCACAAATCTCGACTATTGCAAAACAAAATTAAATAATGCGTATTCAAACTTATATATCTCATTACTTTTACTCTAGTAAAAATGTTTTGGGTTAGGAGTATTATGCTATACTTTTAGGATGTCATCAAATTATGATGTTATCATTTGCGAGATTTTGCTAACCATAGTATTCATCATATCATCCAATATAGTTAAATCCCCTATCTTTTTTTTTCTTATGGTAGTCTTGAAGCAAATTTAAAGTTATATTATTATTATTATTATTATTATTATTATTATTATTATTTGTAAGCTAAGACTGTCATATTGTGTAATATTATACAATCTTTTCAATGGGAATCTCATTGAATCATTCAGAGATCCCTTTCTGATCAAGCTTTGTTTTCCTACTTTGTGAAGGTCCAATCATAGAAATGGCAGGATGTCTAAATTTTAAAATTATGCAATGTTTTTAGTCATAACCAATTAGTTGCTTTGACTTTAAATAGTATAAAATGTCTCGAACTTTTCCAAATTCTGTTCTTGTTAATTGAACACCGATAACTTCTGGTTTTAAATATTATTTTTCATTTGACCGAAAATGACCACCCATATCGTAAAATTTTTCTTTGTTCTTATAACATACATGAAAAAATATTTTTCGACCAATATTCTTTGATAATACATACGATGTATTGGTAATATTCACTATTTTTCTTTTTCTTCTGTATACACAAGTAAATAGCATATAATTAATTTGATTTGAATTATAAGGGAGATAGACATCAATACATTGTTAAAGCATCTCATTGGTCATACATTGTTTAATAATAAACTTGTATACAATACTTAAAATATTTATTGGGGAACTAATACTTTTTATATTCGTTTATACTTATAAAATGTTGCGAGAATGAAATAAACAATATATATAGTTCCTCATTAACTGGAGCGATTTTAACCAGTTCGATTAATTTTATGTTTCATAATCTCTATATATTTCTTCCGTTATAATCTCAATGAAACCAAGTACTTATACAGCCTCGAACCCTTCCATCCTGTTCTTTAATTCTTTTATTTTTGTCTTCTAGGACTGAACCTAGAAAAACGGATACGATTATCTATGATTTTCATACATTTATCCTCTAGTTCATTGAATCTTTACTAAATTAAAACATGCAAACTCAAACATTTTCGTTTAAAAACAATTCTTCTCTATTACATAAGTGTAAAGGCTTAAGTAAGCGTGAGGTTTCTTAGCGCATATTACAAAAGTTATTTCTAAGTTGTTTAACCTTGATTTAGTATGAACAAAAGCAAATTTAGAGAAACATCAAAAGAGTGAAAGTTATACGGATATAATCATGGGAATACTACCGAGATGGATAGTCCTATCTGGATAAAATTTATTCTGCACATTAATTGATCTTTATGTACATAATGTAGTAAATTACAGCTATTAATATTGATTTGTTTGATTTCATGCATCAATAGATAGAAGTAACCCTCAGTATGGAGAATAAAATTCAATCTTTTGAGTTCTACAATGATGGCCATCGATAGGTCAAGAAGAGCTGGGAGTAATGCTTTACTCTGGATGGTGACTGTGAAGTGAAGGCTTATAAGAATTATAAATAAAAATTAAGTTTCAATCTCGATTATCTTAGTGATAATTAAAACTTTAAGAAACTCTGGAATAATAATTACAACTTTATGATATCTCGGGTTTCTGCAATCTATGGCTTCCGGAAACCAAACAAATCTACATTTATAGTTGTAATTTACAACATTATATTCATAAGGATCAACTAATATGCAGAATTAACTTCTACTTTACAGATATCTCGGTAATTTCATAGTAATAAATTAATCTTTACGATTCCCCCTCGTATGCATGTGGCGTACTTCTTTAAACTTACATATTATACAAATCTAGATAGTTACTTAAATCATATGGTACATCAAAAAATGATCTTGAAATAATTGTTATGATATCTGGTGTCCCATTATTACGATCCCATGGTTTTTAATTTTGGACGATCTCAGATAACCTCCTCGAATTTATTCATGAAAGATCCGCAGAACTTCATTGTACATATAATTCCTAAGAATGTTACTGGTCCGTAAGGGAGGAAAGGGTGCTTCATATCTCTTTCTAGTGACTCATCATTCATCCCTGAGACTCATATAAATGAAGTTTCTCACCATTATTAGCACACACTTCTCACAGTCACACATGTGGCACACACATATACACAACAGAAACATACAAATTATCTATGGTAACTTAACTTTACTTCACCAAGCAAGAAATCAACCATTATTCATATGGTCACTAATCTATTATGTCTCTCTTCTGAAAAGGTAAGCAGATTTTTATTAAAGTTAAATCTGTAATTACATTTGACTAAATTTAATAAACCAATAGTTACCCCAAATATTAGTCTTCTTATTTGAGTAATATTGCCAACCAATTTATTTTACTCACTCTTTTATTAAAGCTTCCTCACCCCCCATATATTATAATTTGGCCTTTTTATTATTTCTTACTGCAGTTAATTTATATTTTATAGTTTAAAAGTAATATTAAAACAAAGAGAGACAGAACTTTGTATCAATGAAACTCAACATATATAAATCAACTGGTTTCTTTTAAATGCTTAAAATAATTTGTCTTCTTTTGTTTTTTCTAAAATATAATGAGCAATAAGTTTTTAAATTGACAAAAGATGAATAAAAGTCCAAATATATTATAATAAATTTCATCCAACTAGTTGAATTCAAAAAGTTTAGTAAATCATGTTATAAAAGCATCACAAAGCGAAGATCTTATTTGGATAATCATATTTTTACTGCTTTTTAATCATATCTATTTATTCCAGTATTATTATAACCTTTGATATTTAAGGTTTGGTATAACTGCTAATTGGTTTCTTTCATTAGTTGTATGAATTAGAATTGGAAATTGAAGATAATGGAAAACTGTTTCATTAGTTTTGCTTTCGTTTGTCTGACTTAGAGTACATGAATCTGATTTAATTTGATTACTTCCAATTACAATTACAAAAGCGTCGGGAATCTATTACGTAAACACTCTATCTCCTAGTTCCCTTTCAGATTTATAAAATAACAGACATTTTATCTGCTGCTTATAATTCTCTCAGCAGTATTATATAAAGATTTTTAAAATGTGTAGTACAGTATAAAGTTGTATTCAAAGAAAACTTCTATGTTTTTGATTTTTTTAAATATTAGTGTAATTTTGTTGCGTTTAGTATACTTTAATGATATATAGTCATTTGTTATAGCAACATACTAATCCGTTTTATGATATAATAATTGATTTTTATAGAGCATTCTTGATACGAAAAAATAGAAAGATTATTGTTACTGTTTTTAAACATAAAAAATTCTTTAAGAACTTAAAATTTCAATAATTTGTTTATATTCTTTAAAGAAATTTATTTCTCAAACATTAAGCATTAATTTGCTGAGAACTCTTATTATAACTCTAAATTTTGATATATTTCGATATCTTTGCTTCATCAATATAAGAAATGAATGATTTTAAACTTTTTTAAGGATTCATATTTCTTAATACAGAAATAGATTTCTTCATTCTGTTTCGCATGCATTTTCTGCAAATTTCAATAACTATCTTAAAAAGTTATCGACATTTTTAAAACAATCTAATTCAATAAACTATTTGTTCGTTTGACAAACTGTTTGCATATCAGCAATCAACGCCTATTAATTTTAGAAATTACATCAAATATCTATTATATGTATATATATATATATATATATATATATATATATATATATATATATATGTATATATATATATAACTTCATGCAGTGTTTACACTTATATTGAATACGGTATAATTTTATGACTTTTATTTTATTTTTTATAAGAGTTAGAACTATTAGAATAGAATTAAAAGATTAAACTGCATACATATGTTTACTAACATATTGAAGGAAATACAATTTTTTCAAAGATAAATATATAACAATTAAATTTTATGTATTTGTATTCTTTGCAGTGTTTAATAAATCAGCAGCATATTGCTGAAGCTAAGGCAGAACGACTCGGATTACGTAGCTATCAGCAAAGCGAAAAAAGAGTGTAAGGGGATGGCCAATGGCTAGCATCAGCTTTCTTACCCGGAAAAAAGGGGAAATCCTGAAATTCTGCTTAGGTTGCAATTCATAGTGAGCGTGGTGTGGATGTTAGGAGAGGGGGGTGCCAGCTCAGGTGTCATCCTCGTCACTTGACCGTGGTTCAAAATTACGAGGTCCGTCACCAATAGCCCTCGTGTTGCTTCTAGTGCGACGTTAATAAAAACTGAACTAAAAAAAAATAAAAAGCAATTCATAGTGATTTGGGATACTTGAAACTGTCTCCTAATAATATTAGCATTTTTTATATAACATTTTTTCTGTGTGGGAAAGTTTGGTACCAAAAAAACATTTTTAACCAACATTAAATATGTTTTAAGCTAAAATTCAAAAATGTTTTGTTTCATTTTTTTTATGATTTTTTTTCCCATTTACCTCTGATTTTTCAAGTTTTAGTTTGCTCTTTTTCATGAGTATAGTTTTATAATTTGGTCATCATTTAAAGGTCTGGTCATTTTGGTTCATTCGTTTTTTGTTACATTGTTTTGTTTTGTAATTTCTTACCATTTCTATTCTTTTGTTTTTATACATACAAAAGTAATTTATGTGCTTCCTTTCCATTTTGTTTTTTTTCTTTCACATTTAAAAAATTTATTAGTTTGATTTCTTTTTGCGACAAAAAATTTTATCATTAGTTTTTTTTTTTTTTGTTTTGTTTCCGTACTATTTTTAAAAAATGCATTTAATATTATACCTTTTTATACTTGTATATTGATACCTATAAATTTTATATTTAGGTTTATTTGTATCCAAAGAAAGTTTGAACATACATTTCTGGATAATAACACGTTTTCAATATATGTAATATGATCGAAACATAGAATTTTATAACCATGAAATTAAATTTTGAAAAGCTTTTGAAAAATAAAGAGCTTTTTTGCAGTGAATATATAAGAAATTAAATTATGTATACATGTTACCATTTCTTACACATATGTTGAATATATATCAATTATATTTTTTTTCTTATTGCAATGTGGAACAGCTATTAGCACTCTTTTTCTCTTTTCAATAGTATTTCTTAAGAATAAACCTAAAATAAAATATAGTGAAAACATAAGCAGAAAATTAAATAAGTCTTAATAAAAATAAAAATTATACTTTTGAACAAAAACGCTCATAGTAACATAATTGCATCTCTAATTCAATTACAAGTGAAATAACTTTTTTCGTATGTTCATAATTGAGTTAATTTTTGGCATTCTGAATTTTTTTTAATTTTTTTTCATCATGTGTTTTCTTTACTTAATTTTTTAAATATTTTCTCACAGATAAATAAATACGCACATTTATTTTAAAGTACATCATATTATTTTCTTCACTAGAAATTTAGTATTAGTTTATAAGTCTAATCCATGTTAGAGAATTAAATCTTTATGCTAGAAGTTACAGAATATGTTTAATATTAAAAATAAAGGCATTGGGAGTTTTGATGTATATAATCTGATAAGAAGTATTCAAGAAATTTGAGGATAGGATAATTATGTGAGATAAATCATGACCACTATTTCCAATATAACTGCAAAGTGAATACTTTCTATTGTTGTACTAATGTCAAATGCAAAGAAAAGTAAACCATTCATTACATTTTGTTATAACTGTAAATTTGAAATTTATTATTATCCTATACTGAATTCATATAAACCTTAAAATAATTTCATTCCAGAAGTTTTAAATTTCAAAAAAAATATATAAATAAATAAATAATGAGAGCTAGATATGTCGATTTTACTCGTAAAATTACCACATTCTTAATTAAACGTCTTAAATATTTTGTAAAAGTCAGTATTTCTTCAAGAGTCAAATTTAAAATAAATAAAAATTATTCCTCTACGTGAAATTACATTAATTCAATTAACTTTAAAAGCATTAGAAACTGTTTATTTTGAAATTTGTTTGTTAATAAACAGTGATAATCCATTATTTAATAGAAGTTTTAATAAATGTGCAGTTGTATTTAGTTATATCCCGAACAGTAAAATATTTATCATGCAAAAGCATATTTCAAGTAATTTAGTTGAAATGTATTACTTATTTAACAGGAATTTATTATTTGCAAATCCAAAGGAACTAAAACATGTTAGTTAAATCAAGGCATATATTTGCAGTACTAAAACAATACATTAATTGTCAATAGAAATATATGAATTGTCTTGAAGTCTATGTTAACTACCCTAAAGAATATTAGTTCATGTTCTAAAATTGATTATTATATATTTTTTTTTTGTTTTATTGTCTTGTATACTATATAACTATACTTAAGACAGTTGCTATTTCTTCTGTTCTAAGTTATCAGAATAACTTTTCGGTAAACTATTGTTTCAGCTTGATGATAAAAATTTTCTTTGTAAGAGTGGGAAAACAAATGTACAACTTACTATCTGTGAATTATTGATCTATATTGTATTTCTGAAAAACTTCACTCTGGTTCCTAATTTGTGATGTAATTTAAGGGGGGGGGGGGCTTAATTAGATATATTGGATATGTTTAAATTTTGGAAATTCATGTCTTACATTAAAGATAGAGACATATTTATTAACTTATTAAAAAAAAATTCCAATTGTTTCTATAGATTTACGTTTTATTTTTACATTTTATTATGTTATCCCATTTTAATATGATCGCCCACTAACTCACTAAAATTTACTCAGAGTGAAAGAAAAACATTTCGAGTTACTTTTTACATGTATCTAAGTAATTACTTGAAACTTGCAATAGATCTGCTTAGAAAAAGTGTTGAATCAAACAACAAGAACCTGAAAACCTGTTGTTGAAAGAACTTGAACGAAACAACCTGAAAATTAAAAAAAAAAATGATAATAAACCACCCTATTTATAAAAACTTAAGTATGAGAATTTTACCTGAAAATGAATAGAAAGATAGGGAGTGGACAGAATGGGGTAATAGATGTCACATAAAATACTTTACTTATGAGAAACAGATAGCAAAAAAGTCTGAAGTGTTGAAAAGCTGTTTTGTAACCATTTTTTGGATGCGGGAGCTTAGATCCGGATCGATAAGATAGCGGTTTAAAAAAAAATTTAAATATATACCAACCTACCTAAAATTTCCATATATATCTGAGATGGAAAAAGACTATTAGACCAGCTTTTACTCATTTGAGATAACATTCGTACGTGATTCGAAATGTTATAACCTATTTTAGAGTATTTTGAAAGAATACTGCCGTATTTTAAGAAACTAAAATAGACTGAAATTCAACACAAGTCTCCTAAACTGAGATCTTATATTCCTTGCATTTAGAACGTAGCAGCTCGTCAAAGATTTATTTATTTCCCACTCCTGAAATAACTAAAGGGATTTCTTAATTTTGGTATTGGTGAAATAGAATAAGGTTGTCAACAAAAATGCCCACGAGAGAGAGGGGACTCAAAAAATACCTGTTTCTGACTGCATATAGAGATTCTAAGACAAGTTTGGTGAATATAGCATGCTTCCATCTTTTAAACGGCGTTGAAACAAATGAGACACTGATTCATAGGTTAGTTTTGATTGCTGTCGTGATGAGTTATTAACATCATTTTAAATCAAGTTGTCACCAACTATGAGATCAGGAAACATCCTCATGCAAACTGTGGCTATTAAATAACGAGACTGATGCTGTAAAATATTTTTTTTTATTTCATACATATTTACTTACTTTCACCTTCAATATACACCCTCCTCTATTCCTACAACACTCCACGCGAATCTTCCTCTCTTTGAAATAGTGCTGGACGTCTTATTTAGATCATTCTGGATGTGTGCCTCTTTCTCTTTTACAGCTTCAACCCACTCAAATATTGTTTCATTTAAAGCAGATTTCACCTTAAGAAACGGATCCGAAGAACAAGGTGGATTGTATAACACTGGGATGATGTAATTGGTTAGAAACCTCTCGACAGACAATGTGGAAGGAGCCCAAATGAACAACACATTGCCTTGGTGGAAAAATTTGCCGTGTGGATTATTTGTCAATTCCTACAGTCTCAGCAATCGTACGAATACTTAACCGACGGTCATACCAAACTGGATTACTAACTTTTTCGATATTATCATTCGTTTAAACATGGAAGGGAGGCCCAAGCGTGAATCATCTTCGATGTCTTCTCATTCATCTTGAAAACGCTTAAACCACTCGAAAACGTGCGCACGCGATAAACATTCATTGTCATACACTTCTTTTAATAAATTATAAGTTTCGGTAGCATCTTTTCAAAGTTTGATGTAAAATTTCCCAATAATTCATTGCTCACTCATCATTTCCTCCAGTTAGACTCTATTTATAACTATTTTTAAAACAGGTAAAGCAATTTTTAAAAAAGCTGTATTATCTTAGTACTTGTGTCAAAGCTATATATCTGACTCATTTGCTTAGAATTTAATTCTTCAAAGTATTTGCAAAAGAATTCCTAAAATTTATCCATTTTATATACTTTGAATCATTCAGGAAAAAAAATGCTTTTAACATATATTACGGTTTCAAAAAATTACAGTTAAAATAAAATTAAAGTAAAGTATTATAATATTTATACAGTATTTAAAACAAAATTAAAGGTCCCTATGTGTGTGAAAAATGTTAAACTTTAGAATTTTTCTCATTGTTCAGATTTTCTAAGATATTGTTTCCCTTATAAGGACTATAATCAAGAAAAGCTATTATTAAAATCAAAATAAAACATTTTTTTAAATTTTAATAAAATTATTTCTGAAAGGAATAAAATGCACTCTCCACCAACATGAGTATAATACTTAGCGGAAACAAACAAACAAAAACAAAAAACAGAATTCTTATTTCAAAAAATATGTATAAAAATTACTCATAATAATCTTTTTATTCAAGAAATAAACATTAATCATAAATTTTATAGACTCGTCTATGTTTCATGAGGACAAACAAAACTTTTTATTCTGATTTATTAATTGACTGATGCATGAAATTATGACCAAATGAAGCAGAAGAGAAAGTTTAAGAGAGAACTAAGCAAATTAAAATTTGAGGTAGAAGCTGTAGTTTTAAATGAATAAAAATTTATGCACAGAAATTTTTTATTAATAAATATGCTAAGAAGCAATATTTTTTTAAAAATTACTTATGCTTAAAAAGCAAATAAGAATCACGAAATTCAGAAATTAAATAAAATAATAAATAACTGAAATTGATTCAAAGCAGATTTTATTTTAAGTAATGCATTATACATTGTTACAAATTAATGCCAGCAATAAATACATCACAATTGAGTATTTTTGCAATAAATAAACAGTGAATGCTGACTATACGAGGTCTATCTGTAAAGTAACGGGGCTGGCTTAAGAAGGATATTTATTTACAAGTTACAAAAAAATCTATTGATTGTATCCTTCAAATTGTTTCCCCCATTGGCACTCACACAACCCAATCTTATTTTTCACTGGTTAAAAGCGTGTTGAGTTAATTTTCTAATAAATATTTTATTAGCTGTGACATTTTCTTAGCAACTTCCAATAATTCAAAAGGAGCTCCTTTTAACACACATTTTTATCTTTAGGTATAGGAAAAGTCACGGATGTATATAAAGATTATACAAAGGACGCTCTAGTAATGTTATCTGCTTTTTAACCAAAACTGTGTTGTGTGAAGGAACATTGTCTTGATCCAAAATGAAACCATTTTGCAAGAGTTCAAAATGCATTTTCTCTAACTTTTCCTCTCATCATTGTCAGAATTTCTTTCTATTAATACTACATGCTTTATGTTGTCTTTATTTAGCATCCCATGACCTTTTTCTCTGTACAAAAATAAAATCTGTGGTAAAAGGAAACTGTTTTGTGTCATATGAGACTGTTAAAAAGAAACGTCGTAGCTATTAAAAGAGTTATCAAAAATTAACTGCTACACGTTTTTGACCAGTGAAAAATAAGAATGGGTCGATGTGGGAGAGCAAATCGGGAAGAAGATAAACGATATATTTGCTATAAATTATAAATAAATAACCTTTGTTTGGGTCAGTTCGAATATTTCATGGATAGACTTTTTTTGTTCAAGGAATCAGGTCTGAAAACGAGAATAATAATGTGAAATGAATGTTTGGATAAAAGAAACAATGATTATAGTGTGATTCTACTAATTATAGTATACACAGAGATTGTTAACATGGCAATAGCAATTATTATACACTTGGTGTTCAGACTAGCACAATGATTATATACATAATGCGAAACTATAAATTTTCATTTACTTTTCAAAAATATATTTATATGAGTAGACTTTACTGGAAAAAATATATGTACATATTATTTACTCTAATTTACACTATGCAATTGAAAACTATGTAAAAATGGCATCTATTCAAGATTTTTAATATGAATTATCTGTAATGACCTCATTCCATACTAATGAAAATTTATCCTATAATTTCATTTATTACATAAATTATGGTACAAGTGGGCGATAGTAAGTATATATAACATTTTATTTATTTTATTTTTTATTCTATTTTCATCTGTTTGAAAAGCTTTTCAAGAAAAACAGCAGAACATTATTATTTCCCTTAGAGCTATATTCCCTCATTATCGTCCATACTAATCTGTTGTCTCTTTTAAATCACCTTTAAACTTCTCTATTCATCTATATTTGATGGAAAGATATTATTATTTTCTAATTAAATTATTCAGGTTATTAATTTTAAATTTCCTTGTATTTTTCTCAGTATCTTTTTACATTTATATGCAGACAAAAGTAGCACATTGTTCAGTATTAAAACCATGAAATGAAGCATCGACATTTCCTTTTATAACAAATCTAGTATAATGAATCTTTTTCTGTATGAAAAAAGTTTGGAAAATTCAAAGCTTTTACGCATCCCCGAACTTCATGCTGCAGGGAAATTTTGTTTCGAAAAAGAAATTTTCTGTACATCCAGTTAGAAAAGGATATATTTTTCTTTTATATTTTGTTTTCTTCAAGATCATGTTTCTAAATTAAAAACTATTTTCTTTAATAGTATATTTTTATGATGGAGGAGTTAAATTAATTTTTTCTCAAAAATAACATAATTTTAGAACTTGAATAAAGGTTTCTGATTTCCATAGTAAGGCACAAATTTAAGAGTAATTAAGAATTTTGTTTTATATGTTTAAAATGTCTTCCTTTTAAAATTTGAGATATAAAAAAGCAATCGCAAAATTACTTTTAAGCACATGTAATTACGCGGAAGAGAAAAAAATAATTTTGTTCATGGACTTGAAATAATAGCATTTCATCTAAGTACAATAAAATGTCAAAATAGCTACTTATCATAATGAGTTAATGACCCTTTAAAGTTAATCCACTTTCATATGCGTATAAACAATTTATAGGATAATCACCACTACCAGTGTTTTAGTCGGAAAATTGTCTTGAAGAGTGCCTAAATTCAATTTGTTGTAATTTAAATAATCATCATGCAATTATATGTAGGTTAATTCCAAGTAATTTCAAATTATCTATTTTTGTAACTTTTATTCGTAATTTAATTGTATAAATTAGTAAATTATATTATAGCCAAGACACAATCTTACATTACTTTAGCTTTGTTATAATGCATAAGCCTTAGAAGTACACAACTACGTAGTTTGTTTCTAATAATTTTGGCATAGCACTTAATATTGCATAAAATTTAGAAATAGCCTTTCTTATTATTAAGAAGTTTCCTGACACAAATAAGCAATATTCAACTTCCGTACACTTCCTAACACACAGCGAGAAAGATTCTCTCGATTAAACTTCGACTGACTTCATTTTGACTTTTAGCTATATTTTTTTTTTTTTTTTTGTGAAACATAGTGCATTTAATATGTACTGTTTCTTAATGAAAAAAAAATTAAATTTCATAGTTTAAAACGATCTCTTAGCATATATGTTACAGATAATATTGTGAAAGGCAAGGTGACAAAAATTTTATAAAGCTTATGAATATTCGGAAAATATTAGCAATGCAATCTTGAAAACCTTCTATAACAGTTAATTTAGTCTGTGTGTCAGTAATTTCTATTTCCTTGCAGGTAATCTGCAGTCAAAATATTAATGCTTGAATTTAACAAATTTGAAGAATGTTTCATTCAGAATTTCTAGTTTATTTTCATCAGTACATATGAGGCTATTCTCGAGTATGATTAAAATAGTTAATGAACTCAGAACTGTTTTGCGTTTTGTGAATCTTTAAGATGCAAAATTACAGCATCAGAAAAACGAATAAAAATTATTATCTTATACTAAGATTCTAGTGATCCTTCTGAAATATTAGAATGATGATTTTTTATGTTAGACGTGAAGGAACAATTTTATAGTCCTCATCAATTATTTGTTTCGAAATATATTTCGAATTGAGGAAAGTTGAATTATAAACCGTCTCTGAAAGCGATTCATTTCAAGTTCATAAACAACTTCGGCGCTCAGTTGAACTCCAACAATGAGGTCCACTGGCTTAAATTTTAAAAAAAATCTTAGATAAGGACTATGTGAGAGAAAATATTTTTTTTTTTCTATCAAAAATAAAATATAATGACTAAATTGGAACTGCTCAATGAATTCAAAAGAATGTAAGCCCAGCAACAAATCCTTGTGATGCCAATATCGAATTAATAGAATAGCATGAATCACAAAGGTGGAACAATTCAACTATCACCTTAATAGATTATTATAGCTCTATCCAATGCGTAGGAGATAGATTTTTCAATGCCTTTTTCCTGTAACAAAAACATAGTGCTATGATACTATCCTGCAAAACTCTATGTCTTTTATGAGTATTCATGAGCAAAGACCATTCTACAACGACTCCGGCGAGATTACGAATATCTTTAATTAACATACGTCTCAAACAGCCAAATTTAGAGACTGAGAACCGCAATACGGATATAGTGCTCATAGGAATTTTTCTCTTACATTAGACATGGTAGGATCTTCATATTATTGGCCTCTTATATACTTGAAATTCAAAAATAATTATTCTTCAGTTACCAAAATTGTGTTTGTTAGATCTTCTCTGCGGGTTGAAATCACTTGCACAATCAGTGAAACATTTTCCATTAGTAAGGATTTGTTGTTCTCTTTCTACAAATCTAACACATAAAGAGCCTTGCTCTTTCAATGAAATATATGTGGATTTATCCATTATAATGTAAAAGCATTTGATTGAAATTATTTTTTCAATCAATTTTCTTAAAACTATTTCGCTGCAACCATGTATAATTTCGTTTCATTTTTTAGGCGATATTTGCAGACTATTAGCCGATGATTTTAAAAGTTATTTCTGCATTTCATCTACTGCATCAATTCTGAATTTAAGTAATTGATACGGAAATTCCGATTGTAATGGTTATGTTTCTTACTTTTTCCTCTTCCATTAATTTGTCTATAATTGCAATGACCTATTAAACAAAGTCCGTTACTTCCACAGAAAATTACAGTTTTTATGACAGGACTAAGTTTTTTCCTATTTTCTTTTGCCTGTCAAACGCTGGCAGTATCAAAAATATCTGTTATGTCTTGTTTACACCCTTGTACACTGCTATTTAAATTATTAGCTGTCAACAAAGAATGTCCGTGACGTTTTGTTTCTTAATGTCCATGCAGTTTTTCTGTCAATTTACATCAGAAACGAAAAATCTGATTAAATCTGTAATCTGTCCAAAGGCAGTAAATACAGGACTGCTGTTTTTTCTTCATTCGCCTGCATATATCTTGGTTAAAACTACTCAGTATTTACAGTAAATTCACTCTTCAAAAACATTTTGGGATACGTAAGCCATGATTATTCAAGCAATAAATTAAATTGAAATTTCCTCTTCCCTTTTTCATTACCAAATAAAACCTTGGAAACATTATAACGTATCTGTTGACATCCAAAATTTTAAAGTGCGTCAGTTTTTCTTCTTCACTTAGTTTACGATTGACTTAATTTGATGTGTCATATTTTTCAAATTGTAGTGTCGTTATATTAATTTAATTAATTTCTTGAGTTCTTGACTTATATTTCTATTTTCTACTGATGATTTTCTACCTCTGCGTTGTTATTTAAAATGTACTTTCCCGCTTCGAACTGACGTTCGGAATATTTTCACAAGAGTTAATATAATTTAAAAGAGACTACTGTTTTTCTCTTACTCTTTGTCGAATAAAAAAAATCAAAAAAAAAAATCAAGCAAATTTAAAGTTAAAAAATTATGAACTTAATAAATTTGATCAAAAGAAAACAGATCAACCCAGGTTTTTTAACTTCTGTTCCTTTACGAAAGACTAGAGCTGAGACAACATCGCAAGGATGATTCAACTCCGCAAAGGGGTGATACGCTGCGATGGACACTTTCCTAAACCTGTTTTAGGCACTCATATATCATTATCTGGAAGAAAAGAATGCTTGCCTTCCTCGCAATCCAAAAACAATGCAGCCTCTCAGAGCACTTAATACTGCAATTTTTAATTTCTTTTCTGCCAAGCATCATCACAGTTTTATTATTATTTTTTTTTATTTAATCGCTCTAGGCACTCCGCGCTATAAGAGCCGCCCTTAAATATACAACGTCAGCGTCAGAATGCAGCATGTAACTCTTTCCCAGGAAACTGTTGGGAACATCTTCCCTCTCCTCGTCTACCTCAAGAAACCGGGTTCAATCTATTTTCTATTGCTCAACTTTATTATGTTTATAATTTTATAACTTTAAATTTGCTATAATATTTTTTTTCTTTTTCATCTTCCCCTCTAGCCACGTTTTAAGAGACAGCAAAGACTTCTCTATTCTTTTCTCTGGAATTTCTAAAGATAGAATATTTTTTCTATTTAAAAAGCTCTTTTTTCTATTTAAAAAGCTCTTTTTTCTACTTAAAAAGCTCTTTTTTCTATTTAAAAAGCTCTTTTTTAAAAGATTAAGACATCTATAATACTTTAATAAAATAATTACTTTGGAATATTTCGATTTCTAGAGAAAAATCTTAGGAGGAGACGCATATGTTATTTTGCATTTCCCCCCCCACACACACACACACTCTCCCTTCCGGATACATCCCTGGAATCACTGACTTCATGATCTCTGTTTCCTAAGTGACGATTGTTATCACGCATATTGCTAGAGAAATTAGGAGTTCAAAACCTATATAGTAAGCAAATGTAGTATTTTCCATTTGAATAAAAAGCTATTATGATTATTACTCTTGAGTCATAATTTGATTGGAAATTCACAAGCAATCACAATATTAAAATTTCTGTATAAGTTATAAAGAAGACTTACTTACGTGTAATAAACCATTTTAGAACTCTATCTAAATAAAAGCTTAAACTAAAGAGTACATACACTTTAAGTATTTGTCTATTATAAATATAAATAGAAGAAAAAAATAGAAAAATTCTAATTTTTATATAATTTTCTATTATTTTCTAATTTATAATATAAAATTTATATTTCTAATTTATAATATAAAATTTATATTTCTAATTTATAATATAAAATTTATATTTCTAATTTATTTATGATCAAGATCATTTAAAAATTATATTATTTAGACTTTATTATTTTTCTGGGAGAAGGGGGTTCATTAAAGGATCAAAATTGTCATCATGCAGGAAATTATGCTAAAATTTCAATAATACAGCAATTAAGGTAGTAGGATTACCATACCTTTTAAGAAATCATCATAATCACATTAGAACATACTTTAAATGGCTTTTCTATATACCTAATGTGGCGCGGTAACCTAATGGCCATGGTTGTGGATCTCTAATTCCTCTAAATCCTATTCATTACACTTATTTTTTATAGGAACGCTCATCAACGTATATCTCAGCTCTATCACAAGACGAGGCTCTCATATCAATCATCGTAGTACAGGGAAAAGCCTGTTTTAACCTGTTACAAGTTTAGAGGAATGTAATGTTAATACAAAGTTGAATATAAATTTTTATTTTGAAAATACAAGGATTGGTAATGATTTAATTTAAAACATGAAGCATTTGTTTCCTACAAAATATAATGATGGGCATTGTAGACTTGTAATTACTGCCCTGAACACTCGGCCAGCGTTGTATTCGTTGAGTCACTGATTCGAGTACTGATGTCACTGAACACACACCTTGTAGAAAGGTCTAGTGAGATGTCAAATCCTCCCGTTGGCAGGGTGTGGAAATTTGAAGAGGGAGGGGCCAGCTCAAGTAAAATGTGGCCACTTGACCGATGTTCAGAGTTACGAGATCCATCACCAATAGCCCTCGTGTTGCTTTTCAGTGTGACATAAACAAACAATCATATCAAATCTTTGCATCTGGAAGAACTTTTAATCTCAACTTTTGTAAGATTCTTCGTATTCTCCTCGAAATCATTGTACATTTTGTTTGGAATTTTTCTATTGGCTATATCTTTTAAAATCTTTAAATTTGTAAATATATATATATCGAAATTCTCTTCTTTGATAGAGGTTTGTTTTTGAAACCTCTAAAGAGGAAATTGTATGGGAACGGAGATTTACGAAGATAAAGATAATACCACAAAAATTGGGGAAATTGAAATCAGCTATTTACAATTTATACAACGAAACATTTTTCCATCATTCTCATAATTAGAAGTGTTCACTGAAACATTATCTCTCTCTCTCTCTCTCTCTCTCTCTCTATATATATATATATATATATATATATATATATATATATATATATATGTATATACAGTGTTTTTTCGGTAATCCTTCAAATTCTGTTGAAAAAAATAGCTGTATCTGATTATGCTTAAAATTAAGGTATACCGATTACACTATTAAGTGCTAAAAGATGCTGGAAAATATCTCTGCAGAGGGATAAACTCCAATAATCTTCAAATTGATTAGATCCGGCAAATTTTCTTGTGAAACAGGAACTCAAATAAATCAAATTAAACCGAAATTGTTAAAATTATTTATTCTCCCGTTGAACATTCTATTTCCCATGGAAATAAAATTTATTAAAACTACTTAATTTATATCTGTTTCATTTACACAAAGAAATAATACTAGAGATATAAATATCCTGTAGAGAATTATCCTTACAAAAATGCAAAAGAACAAAGAAAGGGGTTGAAATCAAAGGACAAATTAACTTTAGTGCAACGAACAAAGTTAATTAAGTTTGAATTTATTCATCACAAAAATAAGAAAAGAAATAAGTAGCATGAACATGTTTATTAAACTAATTCATAAAAAGATATAATGATCATAAATGGGTGGCATAAAGTAATGACTGAAAAAAGGAACAGTCAATCCTCTATGCGTTTCCAGACATTTAAATTTCCGAAATTCTTAGGCAACTCTGGTATATTAACGAAGCTTCTCTTTTATTATCTGAACTATTACCAAGAAAGCGCTTTCGTTAAACGGTACAATCTTTAGCATCTACTTAAAATATGAAAATTCTATAACCATTAAAGGAATTTCCCTCCCACGTTTCTGAAGTGAGCATCTTGATATGTATCTCTAGAGAATAAACGCTTGAGGTTGTGAGTTAAGTATGCACTTTTCAGATCGGCCGGCTCTTGATTGTTGTACAAATTACTATATATTTTTCAGCTGAATATTCAAAGGAAACTTCTACAGTTCTGTAGTTAGATTTTTCATTCGTAATTGGCAAGTTAAATGAATTAATTGCTATGACTCTTTGATCTTTTTTAAAGTCTAGAGCCGAGGTGAATTATATTTCTAACGATGCATTAATTTTACAGAATGACGCAATAACTTTTTATGCATGGAATTAATCAAAGGCCGAGGTCATAATTTTAAGATCAAGAATGAAGTTTTATACTTAAAG
The DNA here is from genome assembly GCA_019974015.1 of Nephila pilipes. Taxonomy (NCBI): domain Eukaryota; kingdom Metazoa; phylum Arthropoda; class Arachnida; order Araneae; family Nephilidae; genus Nephila; species Nephila pilipes. Next base: position 765,126 of record BMAW01068237.1, read on the forward strand.
TATTTATATATTAAATCCTCTTAAGATAACTTCCCTTTTGCTTAAAATGTATTTATATCCGAAACAATTCATTTATTGACGCAATGATTTGGTAGTGATAGTTACTGTGAAATTTCTTTGTTATGTAAATTCTATAAGGAGAGAAATTAAATTTTGTAGTTGAAACTTTTAAAAAATCGCTTACATTCAAATTAAAGTAAAATACGTTTATGAGTTATAGAATATTTAAAAAGTTGTAGTAAATTTATGTTTCAGATAATTATGACACTTTATTTAGTGATTTATTTTTGTCTTTTTTTGAATACATATCCAACAGTGGCAGTTAAATTTATAGTAATGTCTTTTTAAAATGTTGATTCGCCATTTTGTTAATGTTATGTATTTATTTTTTAAGTCAAAAAAGAATAAAAATAAGCCATTTTATTGGCATAAAAATTTCTGGTTTATATTGGTTATTCCTAATAACTTTCCCGATATTCGATTCGTATGATATTCAGAGATTCAGTGAAGCAAACTTATTTATAACCAACACAAAAGTGTTAAATTTGGGGTGTTCAAACTGCAAAAGAATAATATATAAAGACAATGAAAACATTTCTATGCCCTTTGTAGTTATTGGATAAAAAATATGTAAAAAATTCACACTTTCAAATTATTAATATTTTGAAATAGTTATACACTCCAGAACAAATTGATGCTATTGAAACAATGTTAAATTGATGAAACAAAATTAAACTGGAATCAGCTTTCATCAACAAAAATATATATTAAAATTTTCAAGATGATGTTTATACATGTCTTAAAAACTTGATATTGCAAGTATCAATCAATAAAGGAAATATTCCTTAAATGTATACTAGGAAGAAAATGTAGTCATTGTAATTATTTATTACAAAAATTATGCAATTATATCTGTATCAGTGGAGGTTGTGAGCAGTTTTATTGAAATAAATGCTTGAGAGTGCTCAACGAATAATTAATTGGAGTGAAAGTCCGGTTTTTATATATAGTATATGACATTCCATTGTGAAAGACTAAAATATTTTTCATATTCTTTCTTTAATCTATGTTAATCTCTTTCGCTCTATATTTGACACAAATCAAAGTTAAACAGAAATCTATGACAATGCTGTCTAAATTTATAGTACAAAGATTGTTAATTTTAATCAACATAAATTGCCTCAATTTCTAATAAAAATATATCAGTGTCTTTTGCGTCTTGATAAAAATTCAACGGGAACCAATATCATTATGATATTCAATAATTTGTTAAAAGTACAACCTTCTCATAAAACATTTATTTACGATTTTGGAAGAATTCGGTAATACATATTACTTATATTTGTATATTTCACCTTTTACTGTTCTCTTAATAATATTTGAATAACTCACAATATCTTCCGTGAGACCGAGACATAACGACGAAGTTAATGTTGCATTTGGGACTCATTAAACATTGGCTAGGATTTTTGTTAACAGAATGTGATTAAATGTAGATATATATTGCTCATTATTTTCTTCGCAGAATCGATAACTTTAGTCTTCACTTTAAAAGGAACTTACAGTATATCTTTACTTAGAAAAAGTTTAAATGCTTACATGAAATACAGTAGTAGTAGCTCTGCACTTATTGAAAAGGATCTAAAGAATCAAATGTTCCGAAAGTATAAATAAGGACAAATTAAAATGAGTATTAAAATATTTTTTATTAGAAAATCCTTTATTTTGGACACCATACTGAACAAAAGGCTTATGAAAAAGAGTTTTTTAATAGCAAAACAATTGATTTCCTTATTTAAGCCAAAGTATTAATATCACAACATTTCCTAAATATTTATGTTGCAAATTAAGTAGAAAAACCTCTTTATGAAAATCATTATAATTAAAAGTTTTAGGTTAATTGCTTAACTTTAGAGGTACAATGAGTACAATGTTTATGCACTCTAACACATACAAACACAATGCTATCACTTGCAAACATTTTGTTAGAGAATTCCAAAGTACAGATAAATATATTTGTATAATTCGTATTTGAAATCCTTTAGTAAAATCTTTATCAGCATGATAGAAAAATATTTACATTATACGAAGGAGAATCGTAAAACTTAAATAATTACTAACAAATTACCGAGATATCCAGATAAAATTTATTCCCCACGTTAATTGATTCTTATGGACATAATGTTGTAAATTACAGCTATTAATGTTGATTTGTTTGGTCTCAGGAAGTCTTAGACTAAAGAAACCTACATTATGGAGAATAAGCTCAATCTACTTAGTGCTACAATGACGATCTCCGAAATGTCAAAAAATGCTGTGAGAAATATAAATCTCTGTATTATGACTATATGTAGCGAAAACTAAAAAATAATTAATGGAAATTATATTTCTATCTAGATGGGTTTTTGTAATGATTAAAATTTTACGATACCCTTGAATAAGAATTAAAAATTTGATACTGCGAGTTCCTTCAATCTACGGCTTCTTGATACAAAAAATCAACATTAATAGCTGTAATTTACAGCATTATGTGCATAAGGATAAATTAATATGCAGAATAAGTTTTATCTAGATATTCCAGTTATTTTTTGAATAGTAATAATTGAAACTTTACTATACTCCCTAGTATTTATTATTTATGAATAGCCATTTGAAGAAATGTATGTAAATCGTGTTTTAATCAACATTGAAATCTTACGTGAAAAATACACGAGGAAAAGCATTATGCTAAAAATAAAGAGTAATCAACTTTTTAATGAGGAAGAATTAGAACTACAAGTTTGGTTCTCCGTTCAAATAATAGTAGTAAATTAAGCTCATTAGTCACTAAGAACTTTTAATGAACCCAAACAACAGTTTTCTTTGGAATTCTTAATTGAGGGATTACTACCGAAAGAAAATTTAAAAAAAGAAATCAAGAATAATGAATGGGTAGCAGAGTTTTCTGTTAACTTTAAAGATAAAAAAAACTACTAAATTACCTAGCTACATATTTTGACGTAGATGAGTATATTAACAATAATTAGTATAATAATAATCTTCTATAAATACCAGAAAATGCATTTTTTAAAGCGGAAATAACAGAAAAGAAACAAGTAGCTAATTAAGTTCCCAAATTGCTCAAATTATCTATCAAAAGACACCGCTTCAATTGTTAATTAATTTTAGCGTTTGTTTTTGTATTTAAAAATATTGTCTGGCATAAAGTAAATACTTCATAACCAATTTTTATTTTATGTCATCAGATGTAAAATTCCTGATATGATTAATAAACGTATATTTCATACATAAACACTTAATCAATTAATAAGCGATGTCCTATAACACCAAAGGTTAACTAAATAATACATTGATCGTCTCATAATAATTTCATCATAATTAAAAATAAGTGATTAACTCATCCTGCATATCATGCAGTGTTTAATTTATGAAAATTATGTACAGTCGTGAAAAATATGACACACCCTTAATAACTTTAAAATTTTCATCGTAGCTTGACAAAACTGATATCAATGCCTCAAAGGGAACTAATTAATGGTGTTAATGTAATAATTAATTGACTCAATTAACTTCTAAAAATAATTTTCTCCTTAATAGTTTCAAATTTTTTTGTGCGCTTGATTTCTCATGGGGAAAAGGCCTAACTCTCAGGTTTTGTAAAACTATACTTGAAATATTTCGAGTTACAGGGTCAAAAAATGGATTCCCAGGATTAAATGAGTGTCTCAAACATTTAAAGATAAATTTCTACTCACAATACTTTTGAAAGTATTTTAAACAGAACAATATCTAATATTTTTTCCAAGTACAGAATCATAAAATATTTTTAAAAAGTGTAATTGTGGATAATTTGAACAACTGAATACAGTTAAGGAAAAAGAGTATTGCAACATACCATAATTTTTACATATTTGAACTCCTCATTCCGCCAGCGTCAAAACTTACAATCGAAAATTGCGGTTTCTCAAAGGACCACGAACGGTAGAAATCTAAAATATTGCCCTTTAATGGTTTTCTTCAATTATCTCTAGAATAAGTGATCAGATTCGAATGAAATTTCGAGAGTTCCCTACATTATTCTACAACATCTAGGATTCGAAATAGAAAAAATAATTTTAGAAGTTAAATAACTACGTTAATTAATTAAATTAATTCATTCATTAACATCATTATTTAACTCTATTTGAGCCACTAACATTGAAATTAATATTATATAGCTGCAGCGAAAATTTCAAATGTTATTAAGAGCATCACATTTTTGACCAGATTACTCTAGTATTCACATCAAGCTTCTATCAATTACCGCATAGCTTTTCATAACAAATGTTGAATATTAAACAACAAACATCACTTCATTAACTAATGCGATATTTCTAAGATACTTATATTTAATGACTGTTGATAAATTCATAATGCCAAAACCTGTATTGATATTAATTACCAAATGAACTTGAAAATTTTATGAAACGCGTCTCTAGTGAACCAGTATTAAAATTTATCCATCATACTGCACAGTATCTCATTAATAAAAGACCCTATGGAACATATAACGCATTCATGTTTTGATATCGTAATGAATTATTGAAAGTAAGTCAAATAATTAAATTCATATAATACGGTAAAAAAATGTTTGCTAAAATTTGATGATTTTCTGTTTCTTTTTATTCAAAAGTTAACGGTAGTGTCTTTTAAAATTAAAGGTAAATAAGTTTATTAGTACAGTTGCAAAAAACCAGACATGAAACCTTTATTTCATTTAAGTTAAAATAAAATTACGTATGTAAAATTTATTTCCAAGTATGTTTTTTGGGCAAGATACAACAATACAACTACCTTTTTCTCTTCATTTGCAGTACTTTCTATTTCCAAGTATTATTTCTAGGATTTCAGTAAAAACAAAGCATCTAAGAGTTTTCCAACATATATTCTCACTAAATAAAAAAAATAGGGAAGTCCTTATCAACTACGTACTAATAATATGGATATCATTTTTATCTTCAGAGCATTTGTTTCAGATTACTCTAAACCATAAATATGCACGGAAATAACACCTCTTTTTACAGAATAAATGCATTTTTTGCAAGAATGCATAAATTAAAGTTTGAATAGTCTTGTTTTTTCTGTATTTAATTTGTTTTGAAACTCGTTAAATAGTAAACAAAAATTCTCGTGTGATATTTCAAACCACACAAATAATTTTGTTGCTTCTGTAGTTCCGCAAAGAAAACATTAAATTTGAAGGAAGAATAGAGACGCATTGTGAACAATAATTATTTATCAAATACGTCACGCTTTTTCCTGAAATAAAGAATTATCTTCGTATGAACCGTCAACAAAATATTATTATGTAATAAAAATGAAGAATCACTTTGAAAATAGTGTTTTATTGTCAGTATGTTGTTTCTATAAACAACGTTTAATTTTTTAGTAATATTCTCATTTGTTTAATGATAGGTTAAAAAAGTGATCACTTAGTGATGTCTTCACAACTAAGAGATGAAAACTCTGCATGTATATCAGGCAAAAAACAGTTTGTTCTATGGAAATTATTTGTTATCATTGATGATATGTTATATTATCTCACTAATATGAGGAATTTAAATTATAGCAGAGTAGTTTAAATTGACTATACCTGTTATAAAGAGTAGAGTTTAAGGTCACTGATTTTAGTTTTAGTTTAGTTTAGTTTAGTTTTTATTAACGTCACACTAGAAGCAACACGAGGGCTATTGGCGACGGACCTCATAATTTTGAACCTCGGTCAAGTGACGAGGACGACACCTGAGCTGGCACCCCCTTTTCCTAACTTCAATTCCACACCAACAGGATGACTTTGGGCCTCGACAGATTTAACGTGCATCAACCCCGGCTACACGGCTGGTCTTCAGCGTTTAGGGCTCGAACCCGCGACTGCCGCCAGCCACGAATCCGAAACCATGACCACTAGGTTACCGAAGCCACTTAAGGTAACTGAAACGCGTGCCTTTTACAAGGAAAAAAAAGCTTATTTTATATCTGGTTTAAGTTATACCAAATTTTATATTAAAAGAGATGGAGGTCATATTCTAACATTAAAATAGCTGTATATTTATGTATCTGTTTAGGCAAAGAAAATCATATTTATGAACGTAAACAATTATGCTTGAGCAATTAATAATTAGTAATTGTATTTATATCTATAAATTATGTATTTACATTTAAGTACATCTTGCATAATATCTACTACATTCATACCTTTAAGAATTTCCAGAACACTGACTTGAGATTAGTATATCTATACACAGAATATAATAACCTCAAAAATTAAATTTAATAATTTTTTTAAATATTGTGATTCAAATTTCACTTAATTTTTTACAAATATTATGAAATATTTAAAATGTGTAAGTGTTTATTAGAAAAAAAATTATATTCTCTGTGTAAAAAAAAATTTCGTCTCATAATATGCAAAATATCGGCACATATGGATATATAATTGATGGATCATATGGGATAAATGGATCAGCATATATGGATAAAGTAGATTTTGTGGAAAAAGCACTAGAATCCTAAAAAACCGTATTTTAAAAAAATTTCAAATATAGATACTTACCCTATGGCATGTGTGTGCTATAATTTTAAATTTCGATTCTAAGGTGTTTTAATTATCAAATCCTCAAAAACAATACATATTTATAATTAGTGAAGAGCCCTCCACATTTTAACAACAAAATCAGTAAATGAAACATTTTAATGTCTCATATACCTTAATAGTTAACAGGTCAATTGAAAAGTCCCCGGCCTACCATAGTAAAACACATTTTTTTGGCAAAATTAGTTTTTTTTATTCAACATAATTCCCTTCAAGGAAGATACACTGATTATAGCGACCCTCCAACTTTTCGATACCATTATTGTAGTACGATTTGTCCTTTGCTTCAAAATAGGCCTCAGTTTCAGCGATCACCTCTTCATTCGACGAAAATTTCTTCCCAGCGAGCATTCTTTTGAGATCTGAGAACAGGAAATAGTCGCTGGGGGCCAGATCTGCAGAATACGGTGGATGAGGAAGCAATTCGAAGCCCAATTCATGGATTTTTGCCATCGTTTTCACTGACTTGTGACACGGTGCATTGTCTTGGTGAAGCAGCACTTTCTTTTTCTTCAAATGCGGCCGTTTTTCGGCGATTTCGTCCTTCAAACGGTCCAATAACGCTATGTAATATTCGCTGTTGATGGTCCTTCCTTTTTCAAGGTAGTCAATGAAAATTTTTCCATGCGCATCCCAAAATACAGACGCCATAACCTTGCCAGCCGACTGTTGCGTTTTCCCACGCTTTGGAGCGGATTCATCGTGTGCAGTCCGCTCGTATGACTGTCGATTGGACTTCGGAGTGAAATGATGGAGCCATGTTTCATCCATTGTCACATATCGACGCAAAAACTCAGGTTTATTTCGCTTGATCATCTTCAAACACTGTTCCGAATCATCATCTCGTCGTTGTTTTTGGTCAAAAGTGAGCTCGCGCGGCACCCACTTTGCCCAGAACTTTTTCATACTCAAATATTCGTGAATGATATGATGTACACGTTCGGTTGATATCTTTAGAGTGTCTGCTATTTCATTCAATTTCCATTGACGGTCATTCAAAATCATTTTGTGGATTTTTTTTAATGTTTTCGTCGGCAACAAGCTCTTTTGGGCGTTCACCGTTTTCGGTGCTCATTTCACCACGTCTAAACTTAGCATACCAATCCTTGATGGTTGATTTTCCTGGTGCAGTGTCCGGAAACTCGGCATCAAGCCAAGTTTTTACTTCAACTGTATTTTTTCTCTTCAAAAAGCAATATTTTATCAACACGCGAAATTCCTTTTTATCCATTTTTTTCACAATAACAAAAGTTGCTTCACTCAAAATGCTATAATTCACAAACTAATGATCCGACAGCTGTCAAATTTATACACGCATCTTTTGAGGGTTAGGGCTAACTAAAAAACATATGGATTTAATTCTAGTAGTGCCATCTACGTGTCAGGCCAGGGACTTTTCAATTGACCTGTTACTGTTACAATTGCCTATAAATTGAACTCTTAACGCTTAGCTTTCTTCAGAGTGAATAAGATAAAAAATTCTGGCTTACATAAAAAAAAGGTATCGGGAGAAATAATTAAGCATTGAAAACAAATTATATAAATATCAATGTCAGTTAACTTAAAGTTTTTAATAATGTAGTTTATGGTTTATATATACAACAGGTATGTGTAACAAAAGTTGTCACTTTAGAAAAAAAAACTATTATGATTTGAATGAAAAATAATATCACCAATAGAATTAAAAAATAAATTTACTATTAATTTCATAAATATAATGATTCTAAAACTAACTAAGCTCGAAAAGTTAGCATAATTAATTTTAAAAGCAAAAAAAAAAAAACATTTTCTTGAATTGCTTACAGAAAAATTCTTTTCGTATCATTCATTACTTGTAAAGATAATACATATATGTTATGATGTTACCAATCTCATTATTATTTTAATATGTAGTTAACTTAGTAAAAATGTTACTAAGAAAAAACATTTCGGTGTTTTTCTCAGACTGCTTTTTAGATAAAATAAAATAAACAATGATAGTGAAATATGATTTTTCTTTTAATATTTTAGCAACATTTTAATTAAAATTTTATCTTTTTTAATACTTGGAGATCAATTGAGAAAAGAAACTTGTCAAGGAAATAAAAGACTCTAAGGATTTATTCCCAGGTGAAATTGCTAAAGAATAACAGCTTAATTCTTTTCAATTTTTCGCATAACGTTAATAAAGATTCAAAATTTCAAAACAAATATTTACCATTCAAAAATACATCTGAATTTTTAGTTTTTTTTTCCTTACACATAAAAAGTGTTTTAAAATTTAATATCTTTTCAAAATCTAAATATGAACTTTAGGTTCAAAAAAGATTACAACATAATTAATAACACAAGTTTTTTAAAACGAAGTTAGAATGTAAGTTTCTGAAGATGTAATCAAGTAAGGAATGTATTTTCACCCCACACCTTTACACATGTATACTTATATATATATATATATATATATATATATATATATATATATATATATATATGAGTGAGAGAGGGCTCGGAATCGGAATGAAATGAAAGTCGAAAATGACTTGTTCATGCGGTAGTGTACACAGAAAACACAAGAAAGGATGACATATAATTGAAAATGCGTGTTATTAAGCAATGTACATCAACAAAAATGATAAAGGTGAACATCATGTTAGGTCAATGTTAGCGGGTGCATGTTGTTCTCACCCAGAATCCCCTAATCATATACCGACTATACCAATATGGTATCTAATTTCTCTATTGCTCCTGCTTGAAGTATTCTGAACCAAACTTAAGTGGGGTTGTCTTGCTCTTTTTTTTTCAACTATCCCTTGGATATTTTAGTATGATGTTGCTGCATTTTCACCTCTCTTCCAATGAATGAAACATGACTTATGTTGATTAGAATAAAATTATTGAAGTGGACTGAACAAGATTGAGGAAATATATTTATAAGCAGGGAAGAATTTAATATGAATGTGATTGATGGTAAAAGGAAAGAGAGGAAGTTATCAACAAAGACTTCAGAACAATTCCAACACTGAGTACAGAGACATAGAATCAAAGATAGTAAGGATTTACTAATAATCAGAGAGTCGGATCCTCATTTAAAAATTTACTGAGGACTCGGACGCGATTGGTCCGCAACTACTAAGTATCTAGTTATAATATTTACCTTTATATTCAGACATGTATCAGAATCAAAACCTCTCGCAAAAAACATATTGTGCTTTGATTACTTTCAGACCTTAATAAACTCAAATTGAGTTACTGCCTGGCTTGAATTCATTAGTGATTGTGTTGAATTGGTGCCTCTTTTAATATGGGTTAATAATGGAAAGATAAGGAAGTAATGCTGTGACAATTCAAACATAGCACAGTCTCTTCAATAACATAGTCACACTCTCTCAAGACCATGCCGTTCATTCATGTCTCAAGGCGACTCTCTAGAAAGAGCCCCTCTCAGATAATCGTTTTTACAGGCTTGCGAAGCGGCTACGGCTATGAGTACGACTAATCGGAAATCCTTTCATGCACGAGCATTGTGCAGCTCCGACTCCTATGTGCCAGATGTACAGTGTCTAGTTCCACATTGTGTAATCAGCCATCTAATGGGAGTGAAACGAAACTTCCTTGCGCAAGCACTAGGAACTCTCGCGCATTTGCAATGCCTTCTTCCGCATTTGGAACACATTACCAACTGACTATTGCTATGTGATTTCAAATATTGAGTACTCAAAATTAGATCTTATCAATCAAAAGGGTTACACATGGTTATATTGAGCAGCAATATAACCAAACTGTTTAATTTCCTTTTGCTCTAAAATAATAATCCACTCCTTGAATACTCTTATATGAGAGATTAATTTGAACACCATTATACTGTGTAAGTGATAATGTCAGTTAATCATTTCTCTCCACACAATAAAAAAAATCTTTCAATAAATACCACTAAATTATCTCATTATTAACTTGGGATAATTCATATTTAAAATAATTTAAAATTTATGCTGCTTAGAAACATCTCAGTAAATTGAAATTTTTTTTATTCTAAATCTATTACAGCTCTAAAAATTTCTGTTTGAAATTGTTCAATTTAAACTATCTCCTTTACATATGGTAAACATGATATTTTTGAACTCTAATTAAATTCATATAAGCATTGCCCGCAGACAGATAAAAGCCTCTATAAATATTTGGAATAATTACAAATCAAATATACATGGCAGTATATAATACTCCTTGTTCTTATGTGAAATAATAGTCTTAGCAATCAAATAATTTCTCAATTACAATAATCCTAATTGCAAAGGCACAGAGCTTCATTTTATTCTAGTTTCAGTTTTGAAGAAGTAAATGGGCATGCATAGCTCATATCTTAAATGCTTTTTGGGCTTTATACATTATTTTCCTTCTCTCTCTCTCTCTTTTTTTTTTTTTTTTTTGAAAGCTCTACGAGTACCTAGGCTGCGTAGCCGCCTTTCAACCCGTGTCTTGCTGGGAACTGTGAGACGACTGGAGTTATTGAAGTTAGCTGGTTTTTACGTGATTGGTTGTGAAGAAGTGCGGGAGGAGTGGGTGGGGAACCAATGGGAAGCTTGCTTCTTCTTCTGCTAGATTTTGTATAGATGTTATAGGAGATTTTGGAGGGTGGTGAGAGTACTATCTGCTATTGGCTGTCCTGGAGTATGGCTTAAGTTAAATAAAAGAGGGAGGGAGGAAGGACATGCTCGGTATTGGGGTTTCGAAATTTTAAGACAATCTAGATATGTTTAAGAGAAAATTAATAGTTTAAAGTTAATACACTTATGCAAATTATTATGGGGGCTCATAAGACTCAAGAAGAATAATTCTTGGCCTCTTTGTTTTATTATTATGATAAATTTCTAAGTTTTTCATATTTGGATTATTGTTATTTTGTAGGGATGTAAAAAAGTTCTTTGAGATGGTTCGTATGTGCTTACGGAAGGTATTTATTTTTAGAGCTTTGCAAATATCTGAGTTTTTCATGAACCATCTTGCTTTGGCTATCATTCTGAGGGTTATATTTTGAATAATTTCAAGAATTTTAATATTACTTTTGCTAGAAAAACCCCAAAACGGGCATGCATAAGTTATTACTGGGTGCATAACGGAGGTGTAGAAAAGTTGCTTATTTTCTAAAGTCATTTCAGAATTCCGTCCAATTAGGGGGGAAAGTTTTCTAGTTAAGTTGCGGAATTTTTGGCGTGAGTGTAGTAGGTGTTGTCGGAAAGTGAGTTTCTTATCAAAAATGGTACCGAGGTATTTTGTGGACTCAGATCAGGGAATTTGAGTATCGTAGAGTGTGGGTAGGAGGGTTTTCTTTCTTGTGAAAATAACTGCTGCAGATTTTTGTACGTTAATTTTGATTTTGCATATGTTCAAGTATTTTTCAAGTTGTTTGAGGTGGAGGTTTAGGGCTTTAGTAACGGTTTTTGGATTTTTATATTTTGCAAGCACAGCAGTGTCGTCTGCATATAAATTGATACTTGTTGGAGAGTAATTCGGAATATCATTAATATAAATATTAAATAGGATTGGACCGAGTAAAGAGCCCTGAACTACACCATTTTTGATTTCAGAAGTGTTAGAAAGGGAGGTTCCAACTTTAATCTGGAAAGTTCTCTCTTTAGTATATGAGTAAATGAGTTTGATGAGGGGGTGTGGAAAGTTGTTTGTGATTAACTTGGAATTCCTTCTCTCTGACATATTATTCTTGTTATACATATACCGGTAAAGCACCAGTAGCACCACCTGTTGTGACTATTGAACATGCAATTATTCCCTTTATATTTGTTTCATGAACAGTGGTATATAATATTTTCTAACTGTAATGTAATTTTACCTATAATAGTTTTAACCTAGAGGAAATATCAGAGTCTGAAATGATCAAATGGCCGTTGGTTCCAGATTTGATTCGGTTGTGAATGGTTGAGTGACAAAATTGGAATAATTGTGCATTGAATTAGAGAGTAACGATCCAAGAAATATGATATCGTCCTCCTATCATGGTTTTGAATTTAGGTTGTCATCCCCTGTAACGAGTTTCATAATTCTATAGAGAAATTTCAATGAAAACTACATAAAATCAAATACCACTTATTGATTCTGATTTAAAATAGATTTAATCTCTCAAAAGTAATTCTCAATTAATTGTCATTCAAACCATTTTATATCAAATCACGTACATTAAATAGAATTTTTTTTTAAAAAAAAAAGTATAACAAATCACGTTAAGCTGAAAGCTAAAAAAAGTCTAAAGTTTTTTCTTAATTGTAAGATTTTATTGAAAATCTAGAATTATGTAATATATTTATCCTTTTTTTTTTTTAAAAAAAAAAAAAGACATTTCATGAATATGGGCAGCTATTAATTATTGCACATTTGATTCCTGTATAGTTTCATTCAGGGTTTATTTTTCTTTACGGAAAAAGGAGGGCAGAAAGGGGGTATCAAACCCTGCAAAACTTTGCATGTAATAAAATTTATAGTTAAGTAAAGGTGTCAGATTAAATTGTTATCCCATTTTCCTCTTGTTTCTATAAATAAGCAAATCATATTAATGGGAAGCGAAATGTTAATGAAACTGATTAATATATTTTGATTTTTGGATTCTCTAAGATATAGAGATTTTACACACATCGCTACTAAGTATGTATTAATAGTGATTTGGAGAAATATCATATTAACTTTTACTTGTGATCTAATCTTATGCTCAAATATTGCACTGAAAATATAAATTTATTTTCCAGTTTCATTACTTACTTCATACGTATAGGAATTAAAAACACAAATCACAGGATCTTTATACCAATATATTACTTCAAAAATATCAACTATTCTAATCAGAATATAGACCACACAGAATTTTTGACTTTGGTACTGGCTTTTATCAATATTTATTTTCTTAAGGATGTTCTATTTTTTTTAAGCAAAACCTTTACTGGAAAGAAATATTGCAGTCGTATAAAGTACACCAGGTAATGCACAAAATTTATTGCTCTGTTTTTGATAAAAAGCAGACATTTCTTTACGACAGAAACTGTATAAATTGAATTCACGATCGGAAATATAAAAGAAAAGAAAGAATTGAAAGTTATCTAATAATACAGAAAATATAATTTGAGTTTCGAGAAATCAATAAATCGTATTTGCTGAACTTGTCCTTTAAGTACCTCTTATACTAGAATTTTTTTAGAAACATATCTGGATTGCTTTAATAGTGTACCATATATTAATCCTTAAGACTTAATTTCAAATTTTAATTTAAGTGAGACAGATGTGGAAGAGCTCAGTTTTGAATTGATCCATTATTTTAGATTTCTTTTCATTAATTATAATTGCATTTCATTATGTAAGATTCGATATGGCATGGGTTACAATATCTTTCAGATTTTCCCAGAAATTTGCTTTTTAACATTTAATACATCTCACAAAAGGGTTAAAAATTGAAAGCAAGGTGTGTAACACCGTCACATGACTGCCGTGCTAACGCATTAAAAATGTGAAAAAAAAAAAAAAAACTTTCGATGTCGAAGAGAAAAAAAAACTTTAAGGATATGTTATTTGAAATATAGATCTGAAACAGTATAAAGTACCATGTTCGTCTTCCCTCATGACAGACGACCGTGGAAAGGTAGTCTTCCTTCATAATGGATGTGATATCAACAAGTAGAAACGTTTGGATAAATTATTTCATGATTAAGGCTAGAAGCCATTACTAGTAAAATAAGGTGTATAGTTATACTTTAATTGCTTTTATAAAACGTAAATTTTTTAACTAAAGTTATTTTTATTGTTGCAATAATTTGCATTAAAAATTAGTCTTTTAAAAGGAAACATACATTTTTATTTTTGTTTTGTTTCTAATATTAGAAAAAAAAATTGGTCCGGCCATATTTAAATGCTCCAATTTTTTTTAGGAGGGGGGGGGAGGGAGGGCTCAACCCACTTTGAATTTTCATTATTAATCTGTGAATTTCTTCTGCATTCTAAAACATTTCATTCAAAATTAATTTGCAAATGTTTTCTATTTAAATGACTAATGCGTTTGACCAGTATTCGATCCAACACCTTCTGCTGTTCATAGATAAAAGTATATTTTCAATAAATAATTAAATCTCTCAATTTTTTCAGTAGATAAGGATTATAGTAACCAGATAATTAAAATAATGTAAAAAATTGAAAAAAATATTTTTATCAGTTCATTCAATTAAGATAAAAACAGCAGTAAAGTATTCTTACAAATTTCTTTCAAAACTTACAAACCTTTTATTTCTTGAATAAAATGCAATACTGCCAGAAATAAATTTGTAAAATACTGCATTATAATACAAAATGCGTTGAAAAATATTAACGCATTACTCATTTTACAAGAATAAATTTTAGAAAGTTATCTATATTATAATTTATTTAAAAATAATCTTCATTTCACTTAACACTTCGAACTCACAGCATCAATCGACGCAGTTTTGCAATCACATATACATGATGAACAGAAATTATTTAAAAACATTTTATGTTGAAAAATCCAAGGCTTAAGATTCTTGTGCCCTTGATACTATTTTGTATTAACCATGTAGTCTCCCATAAAATCCATCTACTATTAAGTTCTATTGCTACCCTTGTAGAAGCTTTATAAATCAAATATTGAATTTGGAAAGTAAATGAAAAATGCATGTGACTAAAATAATACGGAAGTACATTCTATATCCTGAATGTCAGAAAATCACCCAAATCCCGGAAATGCATGAAAACTTAAGGCTTGAGACAAGTAGATCATTGTATCTCGAAGACTCCGATAGGAGACTGAAATTTTCCTTCAGAATAAAATATATTTACGTGTACTAAAACTCTGTTCGATCATATTTCACCTTTGTCATCTGACAAAAATGCTAACTTGCAGGACTTCAATATATTCTCTACTTTGATATGCGCATATTGAAGTAGTTTATGTGAGGAGAATAGTCTTTGGAAATAGTGTACATAAAAGACTGATCAAGTCCGGGCAGCGTAAAATTTCTTTTTATACACAAATAGATTGTGCGGCGCGTCAGGCATACATTGTGTATTCCGGCACAAAGGGATTAAAATTTGTTCACTAACAATCAAAGCCAAATTAAGAGCTTGCACAAAATATGTTATTAAGTACATATGTCAGAGGTTTTTTTGTGTATTATTCAACATTTTAGGAGTCTTTTAACATAACCCACTATATTTTTTAGAATTAAATTAAGGATTTAATTCTAAAAAATTTTAATTTTAATTTTTAGAATTAAATTAAGGAAGCGCATTCAAAATTATAATCAAAAATGATATCACAAAATAGAAGAAATAATATAATGAAATAAGGAACATCCCAAAATTATGATGTATTTAATGCATAGAACAAGTACAGAATATGTTTTCATGCAATTTTAATGACGATTCCTTCATTAAAAATCTTACAACCATAAAGCTAATCATTATCAATGAATCTTAAGTTGGAGAAAAATATTTCTTCTTAAAACCTCTTGCAACTGCTATTTTACATCTTCGCAATAAAATGAGATAATTGATTGATAGTTTTATTGACTTAGCACTTAGAAGCAATATTAGGGCTATTGGCAACGAACTTCGTAATTTTCGACCTCAGCTAAGGGACGAGGAAGATATGCCTGATCTAAAACCAGTCTCTCCACACTTCCACACCATGCCAAAGAGAGGACTTGAAGTCTTATCAGATTTAACGTGTATCAGCCGCCCTACTACGAGGCGAGTCTACTAGAAAGGTCAGCATGGCTGTGTCGTATTTTGTCCCACCAGTAGAGAACACGGTGAAACGGTCGAGTGAGAAGCAGTATCTCGGAGATGCAGGTTCTTATGGTCTCTGCAGGAAAGCTGAACATTTGTAAAATATCCTTTATTTATTGTTCCTTGATTATTGTATGATTAAGCTCGCATTTTAAGTATCATTCAATAAAAGTGTTAGTCTTGTGGACAGCATTTTGTTTGTCCAGTCCATTATCCATGGACAAGTTTCAACCAAAATCCTATAACCCGGCGGCCCGGCCAAAATTAAAATTTATTATTCAAGGGACTGATGTTAGGCATGTCCTCTGAAATTCTAAGTATGCTAAATAAGTGTAGAAAAGGAGAACTTATTCCTCTTTGCGGGGGAATATGGCATATCCCGGTGTGAAAGCTTTTGATTTAAGAACTTTGATTGAGGAACCAGAAGTTTTAAGGAGTCTCAGGGGTGTTAAACTTTAAAATTTTCGATTCATCGACAAAACTATATGTTATTTTACATTTCAAGCAGAACATTTTGATACCATATATTTTATAGTACTCAAAAAACTTTAAAAGTTATTCGAAAATTCCCAAGAAGGTTTTAGTAAGATCAGCGTTTAAATAGACAGATGCCACACCCACAAATTTTTAGTTTCTGTTTATATTTAATTTTGTTGTTGTTGTTGTTGTTGCTTTGTAAGGCTCATTAAAGTATTTTAAACACTGAGACTTATCAGAGGGAAACCTGCGACTCAGCATGTTCTTTTTGTTTGCTTTTATTTCGATTTGCTTATTTTCGCACGCTGTTTGAACACAATTTTGTCAATTCATCAGCAGAATGTCAAACCATTCTTGACATGAGAAATGGATAATTCCATATCGAAAACATCATCTAGGAAGCGTTCGAAGAAAGGGAAATTCCATGGAAATCAGTTCAAGAAAAAAGGAATCCATAATTTACGGGGACGATTGTTTAACCAATGAGTGAAATAAACTCCAGTAGGAAGTTAGCTTGTGTTCACACATCTTTGGAACGTAATCTTTCTAAAGTAAGTGAAAATTTTTAAGGGATACAGAATAATTGATTACATTTTGGCCTTTAATTTTATTCTGTTTATGGCAAGCTGTACAAAGTGCCATGAGCCAATGAAAATAACTGAAAAATCAAAGCGTGTTTTGTCTTCTTGTTTTTAAATATACTGTAAAAACTGTGAAATGACTGGCAATAAAAACATTTCCCCCAGATATAAACGGAAGAACTATTTTGGCAATGGGATGTATTGGCAAAGGTTTGGATGACTTAAAAACATTCTGTACTATGATGAATCTACCTAGTCCTGTCGAGCAAAAGCTTATAATGCAATAAACAGTGGACTTCTACATGTTACAAAAGAAGTGGTAGGAGCAAGCATAAAAAGAGCAGCGGTAGAAGATAAATCTTCGTCTTATGATAACATCCCAACTATCAGGGGTGACAGGACTTGGAAAACAAGAGAACACTCATTATTAATTGAAGTCTGCACTGTGACAGGTGCAGAAAAAAGAAAAGTATTAGATCGGGAAGCGATGTCATCTTTTTGTAAAGGATGTGACCTTTACAACGGTGTTAAATTTGGTCTTAAATACAAAAAAAGGCAGAAAGGCCATAGGAATTCATGCAGAAAAATTTATTCTGGCTTTGTGAGTAGGAGTAAGTAAATGGAATGTTGTGAATTTTTAATTGTTACAAAATGCTTCACAAACTTATATATTCCAACTATACAGAATACGGTGTTGCTAAGACATTCAATGCCCTTTCTGAAAGCAAAACATTCGGGGAAGAACATCTTATTCAAAAGGTTGAATGTGTTGGCCATGTGCATAGCGGATGAGCACAAGACTTAGGAAAAGTTGAAATTAGTACATTGGAAAAAGAAATTATCAAATGGTAAAACTAATAGTTATAAGGGTAGGTTGACTGATAATCTGATAGATATACTTACCTATTTGACAGATAATCTGATAGATATACTTACCTATTTGACAGATAATCTGATAGATATACTTACCTATTTGACAGATAATCTGATAGATATATTTACTTAAGGTTTTTGAGGGACTCGACAAGTGTGAAAAGTATGTGAAAAGCAGTTTGGGGTCGCTCATGTAGCACTGATGATGAATCCATGCATTGGGTTTGTCGTACAACTCCAGATACGTACTACAATTATAATGCTTCAATCAACAATAATATTCAGGAAAGCTACAAACACAAAAATCTCTTTGGTAAAGCAGTTTGTGATATTATAAAGCCAGTATCCAACTAGTAGAAGGCACTCAGGAAGCAGTATCAGGAGAAGCGGGGAAAGTGAGCCCTATCTCACGTGAAAGTAGTGTCTTTTTTCTCATGTTGTCAGGGCTAAGGATTAGCACACACACACATTACCCATGATAACGATATTGACATAGATCTCCTTCTTTGGCAATGGTAAGGCAATTGAATCAAATTCCCTCCATAGCAACTGGCTTATATGAAACATATGATCCGAATCATCATTGGAAGCATTTATGGTATAAAGCACACTTCCCAACCTATCTGATCTTTCTGCTTCTCTATTTGGTATCCCTGGTATAGTTTCTAAATTAAATTGAATTACTTGGAAAAGACTGGCACACTCAGACATTTTTTCTGCTCACTTTATCTTGATTTCCGTTCTACTGAATAACACTTTTCCTGGATTTTTTCCCTTCACTGAATGTGAAGCCCTTCTAACATGAAACAAAATGTTATTCACTTTGTATTGAAATTTTTTCTAATTCTCTAATCATTGATCTTAAGCCTTTTTAAATGTTTGCGTAAAAATTCATTCTACCAATTACTTTGCAGAACATATGATGCTGAAAAATATGTTTCATTCCACTCCTCTTGAAACATTTTTCAATTTCATAGGAACTCAAGGAAGATCCATTATCTGAAACGACTGTAATTGGCAATACAAAACGTGAAAGACAACGTGAAGACAAGTTCCTCAAAACAAATAGTAAATAAAAAATGGGAACAAGTCTTGAAATCAAAATTGCCACTCAGACTCCTTTAAGATATGACTGCCTACCTTCGAGACAAAAAAAAATTTAAAAAAACTCTTTTTTGCTTATTTTTTTGTGTTGTTAGTAGAAATAGTACATAAAAATATGAAAACACATAAATTTTTTAAATAAATATTGTATTCATGTAAATATTGTATATAAATTGAAAATAAACAATTTTTAATACAGCTACATCAATTTCCCTTGTACACAAAATAAAAGTAACAATTTTCTTCGACATGAACCAAAATCTAAGTGAAAAATAAAATTTTAAAAATCTACAGGCAATCGCACATTTTAACATGGACATTTCCACTATTTTTTCAACTTTATCTATATAAAAACAACCCTAAGTAAAAATATATTCAACCTACATCAAAGCTTTTAATCCGTCGCATTAAAAATTATAAAACATTCTCAGAAAATTTCATGCCATTATCTCTATTCTTTCTTTAGATATCATGTAAATGGTTTCAAATTTGCTTCCAAAACACAATTTTGAGAAAAACACATTTTAAGTTTTATGTTACAGTGAAAAGCTACTTAACCTTTACAAAATAGTCTAAAATTCCCCAGGCTGATATATGTCAGGCCTTTTTTTTTCCGGCTGCAAAACTTTTTTTCTTTCTCTGAGCACGTGCTTTTTTTCTTTGTAATTTTAAATTTTACAAGGGGTAAAGAATGTCTTTTTGCATCGGTGGTTTGTCGAATGTCGGTAAAATGTTTTTTTGGAACTACACTCTATAACAAAACAAAACAAAAAAAAAAAAAAAAACGACGCACCAGGAAGGATTTGTCCGATGGAGACAAAAATAGGCGGATAGAAACATTATGTACAGAATAAGAAATGATTAAAATTTCAAAAACATTGAATGATTTATATCAGAGTTACAGAGTTACTGATTTATTTCAGAGTTATATATTTACAAAGTAACGAGCTCAATAAGGTGTTAACCCACCTCTTGCCTGGATGCAAGATGCCACACGATGTGGCATAGAGTGATAAAGCTCCCTGATGTTCTCCTGTGGTATTTCTTGCCAAATTTGCTCCAATTGTCAGGCTAGGTCATCAACATTCCCTGGTAGATGCTTTAGCCTTCCCATCATATCCCATACATGCTCGGTTGAAGAGAGATCTGGCTGGCCAAGGAAGTGTTTGACAAGCTGTAAAACAGTTTTTAATGAAGATTATTGACAGAGGGCCTAGCCCTGTTAGGCTTTAAACATCCATCTGAGTTCAACTTGATAACTGCCAAGTTCTCATGCCAATTAGGTGGATGCTTCCGATAAAGAATTAAGAAATTTAAAATTAAAACTATTGAATTTAAAATTTATTGAGTTAAAAACATAGAATTTAAGATTTAAAATAAGATTTTAACATTCAGAGCAATTTTCCATTTGGAGAACCATTCTTCAAGTCTCATTCTTCACATCAGGTGTGTCTGTTCATGTGATGACCAATGACCATTGTTTTTTTTTTTTTTTTTTTTTGCTTAGCAAGCACTTAGCAACACGTGCCGTATATGGTATGGCATTATCTTACTGAAAAATAAGGCCAAGGTACAGCAAAAAGAACCGTAGCAAAACAGGTCTCAGAATGTCGTCAACGTACAGCTGGGCTGTAATTGTGCCTCTAATGACGACCAAAGGGGTCCGGTTATTAAGGGAAATGGCACCCCAGACTCTAACTCCTGATTGAGGGCCTGTGTGGCGTACAATAGTGAAAGCAGGATCACCACGCTGCTCTGGGCGTATCCAAATACGTCTTCGATGATCGTCAGGACACAGTTGGAAGCGGGATTCGTCGTTAAACACTATACGTCCTTAGTCAGCATCATTCCAACTTGATCGAGACAAGAACCACTGTAATCTGGCTCGACAGTGCGCAAGCGTGAGTGTCTGGTGGTGTAGCGGTTGGTGCGAGCCTAGATTTCGCTCTATCAGCCATCTGTGAAGGGAAGTGGACACTCGTGTGCGGGTCGCAAGTCTGATGGTTGATAACGATGAATCAGATGCTGTGACAGCTGATCTGACAATCACTCTGTCCTCCCGATCTGCAGTGGCCCTATATCGACCACTACCATATGACGCTGTAATTTTACACTGTCCACCCATTCTTACCAGCATCTTCTAATCGCCACATCGCTTCGACCCATATGACGAGCAATTCTCCAATTTGCCTAACCTACCTCTTTCAATCCAATGATACGACCTCTTTCAAACTCTGACAGTTGCTCGCAATGATCTCGAATCCTACGGCGAAACATTTTTTCAATCGTTGAAAGGTATTTGACAATCAGATTGAGAATCGCCTCTTATATACACCTGCTGAGTGCTCAGTTCCGATGCGCTGTAGCTACGACTATTGATTTGTTGAACAACAAATTTTAATCATTTGTTTGTCTAAATGTCTTTGCATACGAAATTTCATTACAATCGGGCAACTCCTTCTTGGTGCTTCGTTTTTTATTTATTTATTTATTTTTCTAGAGTGTATATTCCAAAGATCACCATTGAAACTTTCGTTGGCATTTTGTGTCATGCCATGCAAACACCCTTTTAACAGTTTTTGATCATATAATTTCGCATAAGTAGGTTTAATTAAATTTATAATATTTTGTTAAAGTCCAATGGATTTATCAGGTAATAATTTACCCTGTGCTTTTACTTGTTGATATTTGCACCAGCTGTCTTTTCGTTGTGTACACTGACCAAGCATACGAAACTCATTACTGGAACAGTATTGGTAAAAAGCAACAATAACTGCACTTTGCATGCTCATTAAATTTTTTATGTTACTACGAATAGCAATTCCATATTAATTTTGCAGCTTGTCTATAAAACTATTTGTTAATTTTCCTCTTCCTCTAATCCCTTTTGTAGACTTTTTTTTAATTTCCACAGATGACTCTCAACTCTCTTTTGAATATGGCCAATGCATTCAAATTTACTAACTATATTTGGGCCATACATATTTTTAGCAGATTTATAACCTTTTGAATCACCATCACCGAAATAATCTTTGTATTGAAATTTCCGTAGATTTTCCGAATTCTCAAATATGCGATACACTCCAACAGTCTCCATACCAGGAGCAGAACCCTTGTGATTGAGACAAACATGTGAACTGAGAACAGAACTTGGAGTGTTTGATATCTTATTGAATATTCTACAGAAATGTGACATCATTTCGACGTCCAATACCTTTTCAGTATCAATGGATATGCAACTAACACAGCCATTGTGAGATGAGTAGCCCCGTTTCTTCCAAGTCCCATCCATTGTCACTCCGAAGCAACTTATATCTGTTAATGATGTTTTCCCTTTTTGAATTTCATCTGCTGCACTAAATAAGCCTTTTATAACAGCTTCAGATGCAGCACGTTGAAATTTCAACTCTTGATTTCGAAAAGCTCTCTTGGACAGAAAAGGCAAGTCTAACATGTTTAACAACTTATTTCCAGCTGTATAGCCCTTTCCGACGAGTCTTAATGCATAAACAATAAGAGTATTTAACTTAAATGCATTAATTAACCTTTTCACAGACGAAACAAATACCTTAATAAAATCACAGTTCATACATTTTATATAAGAATTTGAGCATTTGCCAAATCTTGAATCCTTTGTCAAGCTAAGGTTATCATGAAAACAAATTGGGTAACACAATACTGCAAATGCAGATATTAATGTTCTGATATGATATATTCGATGGCCAAATAGTTCACTAGAACCTTCAGAATAACTTTTATCAGAAAAGGTTTGCTTCAGGCCATCAAGTTAGAAGCACTTGCTGCTTTCAGCTCAACATTACTTGCAGTAGAAACTTCATTTTCAGAATGAGCATTGTTTATTTTCGTTTTCTTAGAGTACTGATTTTCTGAAAATCTTCGTTTCTTTGGGCGGTAATTTTTGCAGTGTCACATATTTATAATGTTCTGAAATGCCTTTAAGCAAAACTTCAAAACTGCAATGTAAAATATAAATTATTTCTATAAAAAAAAAGTTATCAGAAATATATTGACAAAACATACATTCAAATGTAAACAGAAGCCATTTGTTGCCAATTCTCGGCAACAAATAATTAAACTAAACTGTATAGTAGTGGCTAAAACACCGGGGAAAAATATAAAAATATTATTTATAAATAAAAAGAAAAAGGAAAAAGTATAAATCGAGTTAAAAAATACAATTGTGTACAACTTCCGGCAACAGAATGCTACTTCCGGTTATCTTTTGCAGCCGACGATGTTTGTTTTTTAAAATTGCTATATCTTATTTCTATCTCACGTAAATTGAAAAAGGATACAGATTTGAGAAGATAAATGTTAAAACTAAAAGATTATTATAGAAAAAAAAATGACTCGAGTGGTCAAAAAATGACATTTTGTACGTAGACCGTCACCTTAAAAAGAAAGCAGTTATTTTCTGTTTCTTGGAGTAGTGACCTGGTAGTCGATGGTCTTCAGATTTGAAATTTGTTTCCATGGATGGAAGAATATTGTGTTAAATAACGTGAGCTAGCCATCAGAGATAACAGCTCTTTAAATATCGAATATATCTAAAAGTTCCAAATCTTCATGCTATGTAAAGTAAGAGTTGAAGTACGAACTCTAGATCCCAGACTAGTTTCCATAGAAGACTATTGTGTGAAATAATGTTAGCTAACAGCTCTTTTGGTTCGAATGTATCTAAAAGTTCTCAATCTACGTGCTGAGTCAGTATTCCAAAAATTTTCAATCTTCATGTTCCTTGCTGTGTAATGAGGTACCAACTCAAGAATACTTTCCATAGAAGACTATTGTGTGAAATAATGAGATCTAACAACTGGAGCTAACATATCATTTAGTTCGAATATATCTAAAAGTTCTCTTTCTTCTTGCTGAGAAAGCTAGGAGAATAAAGTACCAACTGAATGTTGATGGATCTCAGATTCGTGTCTAGTTTCCAAGGAAGACTATTGTGAGAAATAATGTGATCTAATAACCAGAATCAACCGCAATTTAAGTATGATTATATCTAAAACTTCTCATTAGGTGGGATGTGGAAGCTAGAAGAAATTCAGATATTCTTATTATCCGACAGGGGTTTAAAACACTAAGGCTCCTCCCCGATAGTTTAATCTAAGCTCTGACGCAACATTACAATTAAAAGAATTTAAACTCTGTAGAAGTTTTATTCTGTTTAAACGAAGAATTTTTAAGAGGAGAATACCGTTTTTGTTTGTTAGATGATTTGATACTTATAATCAAACCTGAATATATATTTAACAATTAAAGCTTAGTATTTTTGGGCATTTATTCTAATTTTTGTTTAAATTTTAAATCAAAGCATCACAGTTCTTATAAAGCTTAAATTTTTTTGTCATCAGTATTCTATAATCTTTTAATTTAGGAGGATCAATGAATTTAAGGACTGCAAAAACTTTCAATATCAGTGATTTGAAGATTAATTACATGCTTCAACACTGTTGCGCATTATAAAATGTGCGATGTTATTGTTAATTTTGTTTTAAAAAATTATTTTAATTTTATTTTTGATGCTAAAGCAAATGATTGAAAAAAGAATGCATTATAAATTCTACAATAAGCATTAAATGGATTTATTGTCTAAGCTTGTGCAACACATATAAAGCTGAATTAAAATATTCTATTCGTAACTTTTCAAAAAAAACTTATTTGTTTCTGTCTGTAACTTTCGTAAATGAAAAGAAAATGAAACAAAATTGATAGAAGCTCTAATTTGTTTTTCACCACCCTTAGTAAATTAAAATATACTTTTCAGTCAAAAAGGAAAATAACAATAAAAGAAGCTAATTTCGAAATACAGAGTAAAGTTTAGAGTCTCGAGCTATGAAAGCATGTAATTAAGGTATGACCAGAGAATTCTTTTAACATGGTGTTTCCATAAAAATATTACTTATATATGTAGAGTTTTATTCGAATATTTTAAAACATTGTGGTTTGGTTTTATAAACGTCGCACTAGAAGCAACACGAGGGCTATTGGTGATGGACCTCGTAATTTTGAGCTTAGGTCAAGTGACCAATTGATACCTAAGCTGGCACCCCCTCTCCTAACTTCCACGCCACGGTATTAGGAGGACTTTAATCTCGCATCATCCCCGGCTACACAGAGAGTTTTTAGTGGTATCGAAATTCGAACTTAGGACACAACGGAAACCGAGTCCACGACCATAACTACTAGGCTACCACGGCCATTTTAAATATTGTGATTTTCTATGGAAGAAATGTCACATAGATGGTACCACATAAAAAATTTTATTTAATAAAAATGCAGAATTAAATTAGCAATGGTTCACTGGAATATTTATCATTATTTTTATCAACCGAAAAAATATGTTACGGCATTATAAAAGACTTTTCTAAATAAATTAGAAAGAGTAGTTTCATATTCGAATACATATAAATATCTCATGTAACTATGGATATTGTCAAAATTTAGAATAACTGTTCAACAACTGTACCTGTTTAATATGTCATATACTGTTTGACCTACATGTGTTAAAAAAAATTTAATTTGGAAAAAAAATTAACAGCTCTAAGTTAATTTCAATCAGTTTACCCCCCATAGATTTAAATTACTTCAACGAAAATATTTTACTGAAAAATTACTCTTTACTTACTTCAATAATAAATTACTCTTTCACAATAGGCTGTTGCGGGTAATTTTTTTCTAAAAATTTCAATGATCATAGTTATTATTATAATTATTAATCTTTTTTACTGAAGTATTCTTGCGAGAGATATTGTTGTTCATCAATATTTCATGTAATTAATATAACTCACAATAACTTAAATTATTGCTTTTTGTTATCCAGAGTAAAAAATATCTACACTTTAAGCCGTCAGTAACAAGATTGCCATATTTTTGTTGTAAAATAAAGAAATAAAGATGCAGTTATTCGATCCATTTCTTAGTTGTTTTTGTGTAATTTTTTTTTTTGTTCTAGATTTCTGCCAGCTAAAAAAATTAATCTCTCTTATACTTTGTCCTTAATCTAAAAAAATATTTATAATCTCCTTTTCTTGCTTCTATACTAATTTTAGATAATTATTTCATTATTCTCTAAGAAACTGAACTCGACGGTTCGAAATAATCCTGTATAGACTTAAGATCTTAAAGCACTTTATTTGTTAATAATCTAAATCAGGGAGCTTAAAAATAGTAGATCTACACACATTACAAACCGACGCCAGACTAAAGTAATTTGGGATAAATTTGTATAGTTATCGTTATTATTTCTAAGTTAGCACATTTTACATTAGATTTCGTTTAGAGAGTAACGCGCGAAATAATTCAAGCTATGACTAAAAAATGACATGTAATGAGATTGGAATTTTCAGGTTGAATAATCCATGCTGAGAAAATAATAACTAATGAGCTTCGCTTTCGAATATGTAAGGCAGGAAAACAAATTTTAAATGGGAAGTATAGTTTATAATCTTTTACAAAAATAACATCATATAAAATCACATATATCATAGTATATATGATTCAGTTAAAAGCAGTAATAATATATCACATAATAACAATAAATAAAATAATAATACTTCTAAGATATTAATTTATATTAGTGGAGCAATAACGTTCACTCGTATTAAATCTAACTTGCTTCTAGAAGAGAAGCTACACGTTTCCTCTTGTACTTTCATAATATTAGGATTTGTATTATTACTAGCCTATCAGTGATATATTGGTTTTAACTAACTTGAAACTATTTTCATATTATCAAAACTAAACAATAATAAAATAAAAATAAAAATGCATCATACTATATAATTATTAATGGAATAAAGGTGTACTTAATAAGTCTATTATGGCGCCATTCATAGACAAGTTATAATACTGTTTTTTACACAAGAATTTCAGCATTGGATTAAATACACTTTGAGGTTATTAAATTATAAACTCTAATACAATAAAATGTTGAATAATAATATTAGATTTAACAATTTATACAATATTCAATCAAACAATAATCTGAAATAGCATAAAGTAATTATTATTCTCCCTTTTATACACCTTATAGGACATGTATATATTGTAATACAGTCCACTTTTCTTACACAATTCCCGAAATATTTCTGATAGCATCATTCCTAGTTTTTAATTTTTAATCATACTTAAAACATGATATAAAATCATAGTATTCATATTTATATGAAAATATCACATAAAAATACTCTTAATTTCTCTTTAACTTTCTCATTTTTATTTGACTTATAGAACAATTTTTCTCGTTCCTATTAAATCGCAAATTTGCTAATATATATATTGTTTTTTAATTCCTTTTCAACACATATGTTTGAGGAATCTGTGAGTGACTAACTCACAGATGCTTAGGGATGCTAATATGAAAATAATAAGAATTATACTAATAAAAACAAAACAAGTTATGTCCTCTTAACAATTTAAGGGATTAACAAAAATCATAATGATTGAGTTCGGTCCTATCAACTGTATATTTTTTCCAAAAATAAACTTCAAATTGAAGGAATGATTTTAATTTATACATAAAAACTTTCGAAAAAATGTGAATCCGAATATGTGACTGTCACATCTAAATCCATAGTATCAAAATAAAATAAGAAATAAAATTAACTGAAATTAATTTACTCTGATAAAGGAAACAATCAACAAAAAGAGAGTGGAGAAAAAAGTAAATGTAACTTTCTTCTTGATTATATTTCTCAGTTACAAAAGTCAACGACTTTTTTAGTAATAAATTAGGTTCATCCCACTAATGACTAATCCCACAAATTCTTCCACTAAAACAAAGAGAGATTGGTAACCCCTCCTTCAACCTATATTTCTTCTACATTTCATAACAATATTAAAAACAATTAACTATTGTAAAAACTGAAAATACTTTTAACATATTAAAATGAAATAGTGAATATTTCTTTAAATGTTAACAAAAGGTACAATAACTACTTTTAAATTTCATAATATAAATAATATCACTTACCATAAAACATACTTTGAGATTCATATCATATAATAGAAATTTAATTACTTAGTTGAAAAGTTTAAAGACTTTATTTATATTTTATGTACATTTCAGTAATTATAATATATCAATGACATTCAGCAATTTTCAATTAAAAGTTCGTAGTACATTTGAATAATTTACAAAATGAAACGTTCAGAATCAGTATGCGATATTCGTGAAAGCCATACAACTTATTTTATAAAATAGAAAAAATAATGTATTGCATTATTTACTGAACGTAACCATACTTCAGAAATTTAGAAGAAAAATAAAATTAAAAATGAGTATCCAATTCAGAAATACAGCAATATATGAATCAGTTCCAATACATTTCACTACATATGTAATAATGCAGTTTATAAATTATAAGGTTATAGAAGATGCAATGGATTGAAAATAATGCAAGATGAAGGATAAAGTACGAAGAGCTTATGATCATATAAAGATAACACGTTTAAATTTTCAATAGTTTCATCAAAAAGAAATACTGGTATGTCAGTAGAATCACATCTTATTTACAAATGAACTGGAGAATAAAAAGAAATTATTTCTTAGCAGAGGGAATTTTCTTAGAGG
Organism: Nephila pilipes; assembly: GCA_019974015.1. Lineage (NCBI taxonomy): Eukaryota > Metazoa > Arthropoda > Arachnida > Araneae > Nephilidae > Nephila > Nephila pilipes. The sequence continues at coordinate 794,161 of BMAW01068237.1, forward strand.
CTTTCGATTTTGTTGCGATTTTTACTTTGGTTGTTGTGGTAATTCGGAGGAATCCAATGGTTACCATTCCTTTGATCTATACTAAGGTTCCAGATGCAATGGCATCTTTTTGGTATTTATTGATGAAAGGAAACAGCTTGTTAACATCAACTTTGTAAGCGCCAATGTATTTTTTTGATTGACTGGAGAGATTATTTGACACGCTCTTTCAATGTGGAAAAAGCCGGGTTCCCCATTTCTAATACTTTCGGACGGTTAGGAATATTTTTGGGCTTCTCTGATTTGCTGTAAGAGTACAGATCGCAATTTCTTTTGCTTCCGTTTCGACGGAGCACTTGTTTATCGTTTTAAAAGAAGCATTGTCTTAATCAGGAAACCCTACTTCAAGCACAGAAAAAAAAGATGCTGTTCGGCTTCCAATAAAACATCTATATATCAATTTTATGAGTTCGTTACCTAAAAAAAATAATTTCGGAGAAAGTATTAAATTTAAATTTATCCATGTTCAAGTATCTGGATCCTGCCAACTTTAGTCTGCGATGGTTTGGAATGATCCTGTAGACTTTATATGTTAAAATTCTTTATTTATTCATGATGAAAATCAGGGAATTTAAAATCGAAGGTCTACACACTCTGCAAACCGACTCCAGACTAAATAAATTAGGGTGAGGTTGTATAGTTATCGTAATTATTGCTAAGTTAGCATTATTTATATTGGGTTTTAATTAGAGTGTAACTTATGAAATAGTTCATTCTATGACTCAGAAAGATATTAAATGGGATTGGAATTAAGTTTGGGGAACTTTTACTAAGAAAATAATAACTGTTGCCTGTCATATGCGGATATGTAAGGTAGGAAAACAAAGATTAAATGGAAAGTAGAGTTTAGGTTAAGTTACAATTTAGTTACATTACACACACTCGCACGCACAGTGTGTCTCAGAACTAGATTTACAAACTTCTGAGAGGAGTAGAATACACCTAAACGATTTAATTTTGACCATAATATCATTATTTTTATTTCAAAATATAGAGTGAAAGGGAACCATGCCATAGATCGATCAATTAAAACATATGGAACTCATTTCCAGTCAAGGGCTTATTTCTGGTAAGTAAAATTTAAGTCGGCCATACTATATAGTTCTGGAGATAGTTTCTTTACTTAATTTACCTTCGGAGGCAGGAAGCAGCATTGCTTCTTTAATTTGTATCATAGTTCTTATGCTGTTCGTTGCGACGTTTTATGCTAGATAACTTCGGTACATTGAAAGCATTACTGTATGTCAAGCAGATTATTTTATCTCCCTTTCCCTCTTATGTTACAACAAAAATACTCCAATTCTCACCTTAAGTAGAAAAATCGTTCGTCAACAATTTTTCATTCAGTTTTATATCCACTTGGTTTTGATAAAGATATAATGAATGTAAAAGGAGAGGTTAATAAATGAGTAATCGTTAACTCAAAATCATTAAAAAAATTAATCAAATTAAATTTTTTTCGTGAACATTGGCTTTTTCACCATACACAGAATAATTACGTAATTTTATAAATACAACGTAAATAAAGTTATATTTTTCTTGTTCTCTGAAACAGGGATATATTTAATCTGAGGCCCACCAAGTAAGTAATGGTATGTAAGAATTATTTTAATATCGATAGCTGCGATTGGTGGGGGGAAAGGTGCTTTGATTCAATACTACTAGTAATATTTCAATGACGATTGATGTGCTCATTTATCAATAATTATGTATCATTATAAATTTTCAAAATTTAAACCTCAATATTTTAGTAAATTGTTTGTTAAATGCTACTGTGTTTACTGGACCACAAAGAATAATCATTGAAGTCCGCGAGTTTATCATGCTTGTCTTAATTCAGGAGAAAACACAGTCTAATATTTTTGAAATTATAATCATTGTCATTTATAAATACCCTGAATTTTGCTTTCTCTGCCAAAGAAATACAGACTTACCAGAACTTCAGGATGGACATTTTAGTGGTGGTGGGGATTCACATTTGTATTCATGGTCTGTAACACGGACATATACCTATCTCAATAGCCTAATTTTTTAATCTTAGAGATTTCACCCATCTTAAATGACCATCAATATCTCCGGATCTGAACCCAATTCAGGTGAGTAGGATGCAATAAGGAAATTATTCTCATATTTTCGAAAGCTACCGATAACTATTCTAAAATTTAAAGAAACTTTATGTCAGGATTCGAAGAAATTATCCGCTGAGCTTACAGAACACCTTTTGATAAATATGAAAAACTAATTGAAGATTTAATGTATAGAGGTTAAAAGTGAACTCTAAGTATTATTCGCTTTTATTCTTTTCCTTTTTTCGCAAATTTTCCATTCAATTTTTTCTTTTAAGAACAAGATGTAACTTTCTTAAGAAACAAGGTATATAACTTCCAAAAAGGTTATTTTTATTCACACATTCTCTGCTGTTTTATTCACGTGATGTGATATCAAAATACATTACGCTTTATTAAATTATCACTTTCAGCTGGAAAACTATTCACAAATATAGAAATTATTCCTATGTATGCGGAGTAGAAAATTTATTGGCTGCCATGATTCACACTTCTTTTTCTTTAACGATTGTTCTGTGGAAGAGATTTTATATAAGGAATTTGTTAGAATTCACATCTAAAGTGATATATTTTATCCTTAGGACTTTCTATCTAGCAGTTAAGACTATTTCTTTTTCAAACATAATTATAGTCTAGACGCTCGGTAGACCGTCGGGTCAAACACCTATCCTGCTGATTATAAAACGTTTGACCTATCTTTGAAAATATAACTTAAATTTGGTATAATTTATTTAAAAGAATTTTATCTGTATATATATATCCAACAAGAAAAATGAAATTCCTTTAGAGTTTTGTAGCGGCCCTCCTCAAACTATTTTCAACATTCTCATCTTGCAATGAGGGGCAGATTAAAAATGCCTATTTTCTCATGTGTAAGTATGCAAATTGCGAATGTTCTGTGTGCGCACTTAGAAGGTCACTATTTATACCAAAAGACAGAACAAAAGAACCATACAAAGGAACAAGAAGAAGGAAAGAGTTTTCTCTTGTCTCTTCAGATTGCCTCCAGCAACTACCATTTTTCAAATCTTGAGCCTCCGTCCAGATTTATCCAAATAATCTTCTCTCCGCCGACCACTGGGACCAATCGGATTCAACCTGGATTGTCAGCAGACATCTTAAACTTATGAATTCTTCATCAAGTGCAACTAACCAGATTTACCAGATGCTTGTACTGAACTCTTGAATCCCGCATTCTACGTCCTCGGCTCATCTAACTAGACCTTTCTATATCCTTAAGCTGGACGCTTCAACATTTCATCTTCCTCAGTTCAGTTAACCAGACCTATCTGTAGTTTTCTGCTGCATTGGCCAATCCCACATAAATATTTAAGGATCTTTCTTATTGATTTTGTTGTATATTTATGGAGAAGTATTGATGTTCTAATTATACATGAAACTATATTTAATGCGATGGATAAATGTTGTCTAATTATTAAATTGACATGGACAACTTGAGACTCCTGATCTGAGTCAGTTGAAGGAGGTCTATGATTGTGCATCATATTATAACCCCTTCACTCTATTCTATAAACGCTTATAATTAAGTGGTATTAAAAAAATGGTTGCTTTAATTCAAATCTGTATATACAATAACTGTACCATTTAAATATTTTTTATGCTTGTGTTCATTTCCGCATGCGAAGAATTTTAAATAAAGCTTTGCAATTCAAACTCATTGAACAATCCATTTTAAATATATCTAAATGATCCAAAGCGGAACAATATTTCAAGTACTTTTCTTCTTTCTTGTACTTGTGCATACAATTAAATGTCACCAATTTGCTCTGTTCATAAGAAAAACAAAACTCGGGTACAGTTTCAATAAAATAATAAGCAATTAAATTAATAATATCACACGAAGTCTTCATTTTAAATTTAAGCAATGATCATGAAACTTCATGGTCTCCTGCGTTCTATTTTCTGCTTCAGAGTTCTATAAATTTTTAAAGTAGTTTCCTCTAAATAACACATAATAGTGGATATTAACTGTCATTTTCTGCAAATCTGTCGTTACACTTACCTAAGTTATTATTGATAGTAAAATGTAAATTTAAAGTGTATTTCCCAATTAATATGTGTATTTTACTTTATTCCTCTTTTACTTACTCTCTAATTCAGTAATTACTCATGCAAAACTGATATTTTTTAGACAAAATTCAAAAGCAGTATATATTAAATTATTCAGTAAAACAGAAATTATCATCCTAAAGGTGAGTTTATCTCGAATTTTAGGAAAAAACATTTTACTTGCCAAACATTTTAATAAGTAATATTAATTCTTTTATGCAAATTTTTTACTTTCGTATAATGCAATTATTTCTAATTTTTCATACATTTTCAAAAATCATCACATAATACTCTTCATTATTATGCATTTGATGTTTAAATGAAATATATTTCTAAGATATATATATATATATATATATATATATATTGTAATCTGCCATTTTACATAATCTTGTCTCTAATTTTTGTATTTCAGTATTATATATTATGTGGTTGCGCATAAATAAGGAATATATAAATTTATTTACTGAAAGTAAAACATGATAATATTCTGTTGAATCATAATAATATAGTAGTAACGATAAGCCAAGTCGTAGAATTTTAAATATTATACAAATTTATCATAAGTAAATCATAAATTTTGTACATATCTTGAAATATTTATTCTAAATAGGATAAAGAATTGTAGTTACATGTACATTTTTTAAGTTAAAATGATCTAAAAACATGAATTTGATTTAATAAATATTTAATCAGTTTCACTATTGATTGAAAGTGGAACATGAACTGTAAAGCTAATTGTAAGAACTTTAATATTTGTTTTTACTTTAAAATGAGATGACATCTCTAAACAAAACGCTAAATTTTATCGTAACTTATTTAAACAAATGCTTATAAATTGCAGAGTTTCTGCGTCTCATCGGTAAAGTGAGTTACAGAGAAGCTTTATAAATTCGATATATATAGTTAGATGCGTAGTAATAAATTAAAACGCATTTCCTTTTACTTATTACTTTCAATTTTATAAGTATATTCTTTACTTAAATTTATGGAATACTTCTAGAGAATATTTTCAAATTTATTTTCAAAAGATAATTTTGTTTTATATTCGAATTACAACAAACGATGGTTGGCAGTAAAAATTTTGGTGAAAGGAATATCAAGAAATATTCAAAAGTTTACTTTCTGAAATTGCTTTATATATATGTAACTTATTTAAAATAAATCTATTTCCCTTCAATTAATTTGAAATATATTTTTGGTTAAAATATTTGTGTTAAGAAATTGATGTATAGAAAGGAAAATTTCATACGACGTATTGAATATCAATTAAAATAATATGAAATTTTTTTCAAGTTCAGAGCGAAATACAATTACGCTTGAGATATAATGGTTTTTTTTAAAAAATACAAGTCTTTGTTCTTTTATTATTACTAACATTAAAACTGAAAACATAAATGCATATTCTTAATTATAAATATTTCAATTTAAATGATTCATAATATAGTAGCATAATAAGAGTTTCTAAACAAATATTGTTTCAAACATATACCATTCATCATCAATGATGTGACATACAATTTGCTATACATAATTTCGTAGAAATATCATACCTTATTAAAAGTGAACTGCAATTGTTATTGAATAACTAAATGTTCATTTTTCTCACTTGGATTTCAACTCTAAATGATACAAGTAATTGTGGTATTTAATGATAATCTTAAATAAATTTTTAATTAATGTAAACATTAAACTTTTTCAAACTAAATGACTCACAATTTGAAAATAAATTATTATATTAAATATTAATTAAATTAACAAACTTAATATATTTCTAAAATATAATTGCTTCATATCATGAATTAGTTTTTTTCAGGGTTAGGTAGAAAAATATCTGAATAGATTATGTTTCAAATTTTATTCGAATCTGACCGTTCGTTCCAGAAATGTATTCGAAAACACCATTAAGTGGTTGGATTTGGTTTTTATTAACGTCATTCTAGAAGCAACACAATGACTATTGAAGACGGACCTCGTAATTTTGTGTCTCTATCAAGTGACTAGGACGACATCAGAGCTAGCATTTCCCTGTCCTAACACCACCAATGGGAGGACTTTGAGCCTCGACAGATTTAATTTGCATCAGCCTGTGCTACACGGCGGGTCTTTAGTAGCATCTAGGCCCGAACCCACTACTCGACGAAAACCGCCGGTCATGACGGCCTCCCATTAAGTAGCAGTATTCTAGAATATTTCCTCGCATTAGATAAACAGACTGCAGTTTCGGTTTGTAAGTTTTGAATCTGAATATTTCACTAACTATAGGAACGAATGACATTAAATTTACAATTCGAGAATAGCACTACATGAAGAAGCCAAAAAAATGTGAAAATTATGCTAATCAACAATACATTGTTTTTTGTAACTTTAATAATTCGCATTTCTTACAATGAAATTTTTTCACAATTTTTTCTCTGGAAAAGGCTTTGAAAAGTATCCAGTACAAAATATTTTAACTCAAAATTTTCAAGACACTCATTTAATATTAGAGAAGGTCCATTTTTTTCAAAACTCTTATAACTCGACAACTCTCAAACAGATTTTAGAAAGTTTCAAATTTTGTCAAATTTCAAGAGAGGAAATTTAACTCATGAAAAAAATGACATCTATTTTTGCGATTCGGAAGTTAGTAAGGGTATTCTATTTTTTGGACGACTGTATAATTTTTTTTAAAAAAATAGGAACACCTTTGAATTTATTTAATCCCGTATAGTAACTTAAGAGCTTTATTACGTATCTCTCAGATATCGTGATGTATTCCATTTTGTTAAAATTACGCAAATCCATCAAACATTCTAAAAGCTAATTGATTTTAAATTTGATTCGTATTTATGAAAACTTCTGTATTCCTTGAGATTCTATGTGTATATATATATATGTTTGTATGTATGTATATATATATATATATATATATATATATATGTATATATAATATACGCACACACACATAATATATATATATATGCACGCACACACACACAGACACATATATATGGCTGCGATTAAAAATTAAAAGTGGAGGGAAAGAAAATTTATATGAACAACGAAATGTAATGGGGAGAAGGATGTAGACACACATATATAGAAATTTTAGTTACAAAAAAGATGAAAATTTTTTGGTGCTTTGTGAGCAAATTTGGACTGAAAAGTAAAAGTTGACATTTTATATCAATTTTAATAGAAATGAGGGAATTTTTTAAATTTTATTTCCATTATTTATTTATTTAAAAATTTGATTAATACTATATATTACAACTTTCATCAAAGGAACAATATTCGACATACATTGCAAATAAATAGAAGTAATACGAGAAATTAAAACTAATCAGTTATAACTTTATTCAAAAAAGTGTGGAATGCTTAAAATAAAAACATCAATTAATGGTAATTCACCAAAATCTAACCGATACGTTTCCTCAATGTCTTGTTTCATTATTCTACAAAATATGCATTAAAAATATTTAAAAAATATTCTTATAGATTGCTTGTGATTAATAAATTTAACTAGATGTTCGAAGAAATACATTTAATCATATTATAGAAGGAAAGGTATTAAAATAATATATAATACTTTTCTCATAATCATATGTGAATTTTGTTGTTTTGAACAACTGTAATGGCTTTGATTTTGCCTGGCATATATTTCTACACATTTATATAAGTTGAGGTTCATTTTTTCAGTGGTCGAGAGTGACAAACGTTCTTAAACATTTTATTCCTCAAATAATTTTCACTCTTGTCAAGACATTGAGAGATCGTTTTTGTCTATGTGATTGATACAGTGTTAGTCAAAAATAACCTCAAAAGGTTACAAAAAACATTCTGGTTGTGGATGTTTCATCCTTAAAATGTAGCACTAACTTTAATTATCAGTTAATCAGTTAACGATCTGTTTCTTCAGGCTTTTTCTTACAAAACACGTCAATTTTGAAAAATAAAGCATCAAATCAAAATACTTTACCCACAAACATGCTTTTTTGATAAGATATTTGCAAATTCAATAGCTCTTAATTGAAATAGTCAGTAATGTTTCATATGACACAGTAAAGTCTCTCATCTTTTTTTTTTTTTTTTTTTTTTTTTTCCAAAACGTGGCTTGATATTTTAAGCGAGAAAATCTAGCAGAGGGCAGTAAAAAGTTCTTGAGGTGATTTAAAATTAAAATTCCTCTACTAGGTGTTAGATGAACTTTCTCTTGCGTAGAGCAGTTGGCCCCTCTAAACAGTGACTTTTACAAAATGTAAGTGCTTCATACCAAAGTTTTTTAAATTTATTTTTAGCTCTAAAATCAGCTGTTGTTATTTATTATACTATAAATAACATCTATTACTTCACGAATCATCACATAATGGTTTTCTATGTATTTTGAAAGAATATTAATCTTTTCAAGCAATGGTTTCATGATAGTTGGTCCAAAAACAAACTTAATGATACAAATTATTATCAAATCATGAACATTCTCACAAGTTTTGGGGTCAGCGGCTTTCATTTCTTCTAAAGTGTTCAGTATATCTACTAGGTACTATAAAAAGGCTTGTAAACTTTTTATTGGCTGCTAAATATTTTTTCACTAAAAGCTTTGAATGACAAATAATTACTTTCATCACTAACTGTACAAGCTAAAAATAATGCAGGCCGTTTGAGCGAAGCTTCATGAAACAGTATATTTGTCGTCGAGTTCCGAAAACATTGTATACAAAAACAATGTTTTTGGAGACATTTACAAGTTCCAGATTTAAGGAATACATGTAAAAAAATACATACATTATGTAGGAATTCATTTCATTCATTTTTGTTACTCTACCTTTGTGATTACTGTCATATTCCATGCTCCATACTAATATTCAGAAATTACATTTCTAGCATCGATCCCAAGTTTCTCGAAAAAAGAGAGTACAGGTTTCCCCTTCAATCATATCGGTTATGATAAACTCTAGAAAGCAGTTAACATCCTATCGCTGCTGAAACGCACGCAGATGTGTCCATTGAGTACAGAAATTTCATCAAATGTGTATCACAGGTGAATCGAAAAATGAAACGTGAATCATCGCGAAGGATCAGGTCCACCTAGACTTACAACATAACAGACACACAACGTCTGAAGGGATATGGTGGCTGTTTCATAATCAACTATTCTCGACATTTGACTGAATGTTCAGGGAGGTGTAGATGCTCCAATATCTGCAAGATCTCTTGATGTTACCGTGGCAGCCTAGTGGTTATGATCCGGAACTCGTGACCGGGGTTGCTTCTGTCGAGTTGTGGGTTCGAGCCCTGATGTCACTAAAGACCCGCAGTGTAGCGGGGTTGATGCACGTTAAATACGTCAAGTTTCAGATTCATTACGTCGTCTTGTGTGGAAATTTGGAGAAAGGATTTCTAGCACAGGTATCGTCCTTGTCACTTGACCGAAATTCAAAATTACGGTCCATCACCAATAGCCCTTGTGTTGTTTCCAAGTGCGATGTTCATAAACAATCAAAAATCTTTTGATCTTCCACTCGAGCATATATAGGCGGAGATTGGCCGTCGTTTGCTTGATCTGCCTCAACCTCCATCAGATATGGAATTACAGAGGATGATTTAGGCACATTGAATTTCCAACTGTCATAATCCACATGCTAATTGAAATTGTATTTTGTAAAGTTGCATCTCCCATCGCTGCGAAGACACCGTTTAAAACGTCCATTAGGCTATACTCAAAAAAAAAACCTAAAAATTTCTTAAAAATCTTCTTGAACAAGCTTGGAATGTCACAAATATTATTGATTGTTGCTATAAAATGCCGAGTAGAATTTCTACTGTAATTAAAGCTAATGATTTATACATCATATTAAAATATAATATAACTGTTAATTTATATTGCTTATGTTCAACGATATAAAGTATATATATATATATATATATATATAAAGTATGAAAAATCATAGAATGTAAAAGGAATGAAATGGAAGAATTTTAGAAGTTCAACGTTAATTTAAAACGTTTTTAATAAATAGTTATATAGATATTTAAAAAATTTTAATTATTTAGTCTGTAAAACGAATAAATAATTATTTATTGGAGAAGATAGTGTTATTTTATATTAGTGGCTCAATATGTGTTACAAAAAGTTAAAAAGCTTGAAATTTTTCTTGAAATTATATGAAAGCTATAATATTACGCAGGAATGTTACTATTTTTATATGTTCTGCAAAAACACAAGCATTGAAGAATTGATAAATATTTTAATAATTTCTTAATTCGTTTTTCATATTTAATTCTCTCTCGCTCAATTTTGCTAAGGAAGTACAAATCGAAAAGAAATCTTTCAGCTGTATTTTATTCTAGGAGACATAAGAAACTTTCTTATAACAAGAGAAATCTATATACTTTTATAATACATCAATAATAGTTAGTTCGATTTTATACAATAAAATATTCATTAATTCGCGTTCCTATTCAAAATTTCCTTCATAAATAATAAGTACGGAATTAGCTGACATAAATGAATTCTGCTTAAAAAAGCGATACAAATATTATAAATAGACTTACTAATACTTACACTTTTAGAATTTCATACCAAATATCTTTTAAAATGTAAGGAATGTCTTAAAGATTTTATAATTTAAATATTTTACAAGACCATAGAAAAGCATTTCAAATTTGTTATTAAATGGTAGGAAAACAAATCAGATATCAATACTTTTCCCTTTAGTATTTTGAATAAAATATTTATTTAGATTTAAAATCAGCTTAATATAAATAAAAACAAAACAAGAATTAAAAATAAAATAATTCAAAAAGAATTATTTGAGATTCAAGATATTATGTTAAAGGTTTTACATCTTTGATACGGATATATTAATAATTATTATTTACATGAAAATAATAATTATTATAAGTAATTAATAATTATAATAATCAATTAAGTAACTGTTAATGATAATTACTTAATTGATATTATTATTAAGTTAGTTATCATGCTGATAATTTAACTGAGTAATTACATAATGAATTTTTACGATTTGTTCACAAGTTACGTAGATAATTTCAATCATCTCATCCTTTGTACTATTGTGCACATTCTATCTTATCCTCTCTTAAGCGTTTTTCATGTATTTTGAAGATATTATGCTAATAAAATATACATAAAGAACAAATAGTTTCTTTTTTAGTTTTATTTTTGTCATTACTGAATGATACAAAATATACAGTTTCTTAAGTTTTAATGCAGTAAAATCCTCGACTGATTTTTTTCAGCTTAGCTTTCGTTTGGATTAGGATAATACAATATTTATAAATAACGAATAAAATTTCAAGGAAGATTATGAATTCACTTAGATGCTAAGACGTATTCTATTTTTTTATGTATTATTAAGTATTATATTCACGAGTCTTTTGTTGCTTTCATCATTAAGGGGAGTATGAGTAATGAGCTTTTATTCCAGTGGAGAAAAGAAAATTATAGTGAGGATATATTGTAGGAGAAAAATAATCAATTTGCTACCAATAATGTCCTCAAGATAACATATTTTATCCGTGTCTTCTAGATTATTCAAGCTATGTATGATGATGCATATGCATATATTATTAATATAACTCCAGTTTTATTGTGCTTTTTCAATACCTCAATAGAAGACAGTTTTCTTAAAAAATTTAAGTGTTATTTGCTGGTATATATTTTGGAAGAACAGTGTGATTATAATACCATTGAGATAAAACAACATTAATTTTTATATAATTTATTTTTATGCGCTATGTGTTGAAAGTAATTCTAGTATATTACTGATATAACTTAAAATCTAAATGAGTGGTAAAAATTGTTTGCATCAACGGGAAAAAAATGTTTTCACAATCATGCTGTGTATGCTACTACGAATCTTTTTTTTTCTTCCTGAAACTTATGAAAAGTTCAAATTTTTATTCACAATGGGGTAGAATTAACAAGACAAAGTTTTTTTTAGAATTCTGATAGATTACAAAAAGAAGCCAGTGATTTCTTAATTCTTGTAAAAACATTAATTTAATTCGTATTAATCCCAATTTTTATAAAAAATTTAAAATTAAGTATAAATGAATCTTCAACAAACCGTTAAATTAATTTTTTCTTACATTTTTTTCTCTTGCATTTTTCTCTTTATTCAAAGAATAAAATTATAAATTAAACTTCTTATCACTTTTTGTACGTGTTTTTACATGAAACATTAATATCTAAATAAGAGAGATTTTTCTCTCTTTAATTAATTAATAATATATTAAGCATTTATTTATTTTAATAAATATTTTATTATATTCAATAATTTTCATTAGCATCAATAAAAACACTTCACAATTAAACTTAAAAATACTTCGATTTCAGAATTTTTAATTACGAAAATATAGATAGAAATATAGGCATGAAACCATTACATGGCATTATTATCCGGTACCGTAACGAAAATATTGGTTTAGAAACGTTCTGTTGTTACTTAACTACATAAATATGAGAGAACTAAGATTTACAAATATGATTAAGAATATTTCGAAGGTTCTTAAATAATAATTCCAGTAAAAACGTGAAAAGTAAATAATCATATTAAAATATAAAAACATGTATTACGTTTATCATCAACAGAAAAAGGGTATATAGATACAGAAATTTCTCTTATTTATTCCGAAATTAAACTTATTTTTCACATATAAATAATTCTTGATTTCCTTGCTTTGAGAAAAGTAACAATAACGCTTTCTGTTAATTGGTAATTTGAGATATTTTTTATTCCACTAATAATTTACTATAAGAATGCTCAAAATTCACATAACATAATCAAATAAAATTTTGCTTGAATTCCCCAATTTACATTTACCAGTAGTTTTATTTGACGCAATCTGATTTTTTTTTGCAACCCTAATAACCAAAAAGTAATTTAAAGACTCAAATGAAAATGGTTTTTAATTCCGAAATGAAAAAAAAAGGATTTTATGACATAAAAGGTTATTATGAAAAACAGCTGACTCATTTCAGCATTCACAATGCGGTATCAAATATCTGAATTTCAAATGCTGTCGATTTCTCACTTTAAATCCATTTAATTCCCTGATGTGCCTTAGGCCAAAACAATTTGACACAACGTTATGTAGAAACTAGATGTGATAAGAACTGAAATGACTAGAAAGACAATTCTAAGATGAATTTGCTCGCTCAAAATCAATCTCATTTGTGCTTATGTAAGAGATTCTTTATGTTCAAAAAGATTTCTTCGGAAATCTGCCCTTTGGGAACTCTAAAATTATAAGACGAAGAGAAAAAAAATCCCTTTCTATGCTCAGAGAATATTTAATTGCAATTTTAATGCTTTTTAAGGACTTAGGTCCCTTTTTAATCAATTTTTAATTTTTAAATATGGACAAATCGTTTTTTTTTTCCTGAAAAGCAACTATCTTATTCGAAAAAAAAAATCTTTGATCCCCTCACCCCAAAGAAGATTGAACTATATATATATATATATATATATATATATATATATATATATATATATATATATATATAAACAATGACTCAAATAATTGAGAGTACACCTTACTTTTACTTGGTAAATTCAACTTTCAATATATATAACACATTAGCAAAAAATGCAAATATGTTTTTATATTTACATATAACAAATGGTTTGGTTTAAAGAAAAAAATAAAGAACAATCAACGGAAAACTACCAAGATGAAAAGTTTCAGAAGCATTTTAAATAAACATATGAAGATTTTTACCTCAAAAAAATTTAAAATACAATAGTAAAATTTTTGTAACATCTCACCTACCAAGAGAGTGTCAATATTTCGCTGCATGTCCTTTGGCTTTTATAATGGCCTCTTCTAAACGTCGTGGTACCAATTCAACCAGTTTTTTGGTGGTATCTGAAGATATTTTATCCCATTCTTCTTACAACAATTGTTTTAAATGGGTTTTGTTCCTAATTTTGTGTTTTTGAACTTTAATTTCGAGTGTGGTCCATAGATTTTCAATGACACTGATGTCGAAGGACTGTGGTGGTGTGTGTAACTGTTGTTTTCAATGAAAAAGACACCTCATTTTAGCGTTTTGGGATGTGTGCTTGGGGTCGTTGTCCTGCTGGGAAATGAAATTTCCATCAAAAACTAAATTTATAGAACTTTTCTTTAATTTGGTGTGAAGTATATCCACGTACGCCGTATGGCTCATAATGCCATCTGTAAAAAGTTTTTTACCCCGGATGAAGCCATACAACCCTTACCCATGACGGAGCCACAACCATGTTTAACTGTAGGACGTAAATTTTTAAGATCCAAAGAGGTATTTGGAGGGGAGGGCTTTCTCCATACGATGCGACGACAGTCACTGACAAAATTGTCACATTTTCTTTCATCACTAGATATAACTTTCTTCCAAAAATTATTGATCTTCAATTCATGAGTTTTTACAAATTTCAAACGCTTTATCTGATTTTGCAAGCTTATGAAAAGCTTCTTTCTAGCAACGTGACGTTTATATCCCGGTTGTCTCATTATATTTCACACAGTTTCAGTACTTATATTTCCGTCTATGATTTGAGAAGTTTCTGCAGCGTATTTAACAGCACTTACTTTAGAATTAATCTTGATTTCTATCAAAATTTTCCTTTTTACGACACCACTCAGAATACCTTTCCTCCCCCTTCCACAATTATTTTCAATTAACCAATAATTTTTAAATTTTACAATGATTTTCTGGACACAAGTGTGGCTTCTACCAACAATTGCAGCTCTATTTCACGATAAGAATTTACTTCCTTAAATATTCTTAAAACGAATTTCCTTACATTAATACTGGTTTCTGTTCGAGAAGCTATTTTCTAATTAAAAGTTTGACATTAAGTTCATCTAACAAACTTAATCACATAAAAATGATCTTTGAAAAGGTTTAAGATAAGATTAAGAAAAATTAGATTAAAATAGCAATCAAGTAGAAAATATTTAGTGGTAGTTAAACATATTTTTCATAAGTGTATTCTTATTATTTTGAGGCCATTATCTACGTATGCCCATTTAAAATGCTTTTGAAACTTTTCCATTTCAATGAGTATAAGTGTATTAAATGAGTATAAGTGCTACATTTATAAAGATATATGATATAAATTTTAAGACTAAATATGGGATTAAATATATTGTATTAAAAAGTCAAATTACAGATTTACAAAAAAGACTTTATTATTTGTTATACTGATATAGTTTCAAGTAATTATACAAATATTTCTATAATTTAACTAATAATAAACATCTAAAAAGGGGATTATTCTTATTTAGGAAATAAATTAGTGACCTAAAAATTATTAATAGAATTACTTCTTTGTTTTAAAAAAATTGGATCACATATAAATTAAATTTCCTCTGATTTTTATTACACCAAAATTGAATAAAAGACCCAGCAAATTTAATGCTGTCACTCTGATGGATATAATACTTACATTACAAAAGAAGGTAAAATATTACAAAAATCCTGAAATGATTCTATTAACAAACTTAATAAAACTGCTATCATTAAAAATAATCTAGATATTAATAAAAGCATAAAAGCAAAGATTTATTTGCTATTTATAATTATAATTTTGAATAACCTTTTAATTCGCTAGGCATAGATGATATAATAAAGATACTACTAGTTATTCATAAAAAACTTAATATCAATGAATTTATTTCTTATAATAATCTAAATTTGAAGTTAATATTATACTTAAATAAATCTATATTAAATATAACGATAAAAAAATTAATCAAACTAAGAGTATTCCACAACGAAGACTATAGTCTAATATAGTTTGCTAATAGACTGCGAATAATAGTTTGGAGAATACTTACATTTTTATGAACATAATTATATTGATGGAAATAGCTTTATTATTTATAGATGTGCAGTAATATGCTTGAATGGATTTACATTACGCGTTCTGATGATAAACCTAACATATCTTTTTATCCTATATATTTAAATCAAATTCAGAGAGATAAAAGTAAATATGAAACAGTATATTTAGACATACAATTAAACATTATCGATAGTACAATTATCAGTAATATATATGAAATGAGAGGCAGCTTTAAATTTCATATTAATAATGTACCTTTCCAAAATAACTATTTACATATATATATATATATATATATATATATATATATATATATATAT
>BMAW01068237.1:814673-829222 GCA_019974015.1 Nephila pilipes
ATATATATATATAATACCGATTCTCATAACTTGACCGAGGTACAAAATTACAAGTTCCGTCGACAATAACCCTCGTGTTGCTTCTAATGCTACGTAATAAAACCAACCAACCAACCAACATGGAAAATAATATTAAAAAAGGAAATAAAATGTGTTAAATTAAGTGGGATTTTCCCTTATATTAACACTGTAATGTTTAGTAGAGAATCTACACTCCTATAAGTACAACAATCCATTATTTTGAACTACGTATATATATTTTTCTTTTTCTATTAATTCAGTATTTTTGAAGTAACACTAAGTAGCTATATTTTCATAGTAGCTAAATCTTTAAATATAGATATTGTTTTTTGTTACTATCTAACAAGCTTATTTATCTTAAATGATATATAACTGCAACTAAGTAGCGAAACCTATGTTAATCAATGTTAATTAAGGTGGATTTTTTTAAGAAAGTAAAACTTTAAATGATATAAAATTTAATGCATGTTTATCAATAAAAAGTAAGAAATATTTATATTTCTGCGAATATATTCAATGAAATGTATTACAATATATAGCTGTTGGAATTCACTAAATCATTTAGAAACATTTAAAAAATCTTTTTTACCTGTAATTTTGTATTTATTGTTGTTTAGGTGAAATTAAAATGTATTAAGATCTTCATTGTAGATTTAAATTTCGCCTTCAATTCGAACTCAGACAAATAAGTGAGCTTTTAAACTGATGAAAAAATCTCAGATTTAAACAAGAATAACAATGTAAAAGGAGCTTAAAGAATTTTTAAGTAATGGATACACACGCAAGATTAAAGACAGCGGAATAGTTTTTATCAAAGTAAAAAAAATTATGAGGTCTCATGTTTTATGTGTGTAGCCTATATTTGAGAAGCTTCAGTCATTTTAGTTATGGAACATCGTTTATTTATATTTATGACATTTTATATATGTACAATATGAATTCTATTTTGCAAACCTGGAAACAACATACGTGGTAGCAAAGCAGAAATTAGTCAAAAAGCCAAGTGGAGAAGGCAGTTAGAGTATTTATACAAGACAAAATTTGAATTCATATGCAGTTCTTAGTTTAATTTAGTTTTTATTAACGTTGCACTAGAAGCAACACGAGGGCTATTGGCGACGCATATCGTAATTTTGTGTGTGTGTGATCTATGGTCATGAATTCATAATCAATCATGTAAAAAGTTCTACGGGTGAAAGATGTAGTTTATACTTGAGGAAGTTGATTGATATGAATTAGGCTTGATTTTAGAATTAAATAAAATTAAGTGACTTTAAAAATAAAGCAATTATATTGTTTCATCGTGTATAAACTACACCTTTCACTCACGGAGCTTTCTGCAAGATTCCATTTGACATATACATGTATGTGTATATATACTGCTGTTTGTAGAAAATGCAACACCATGAAAGAATCATCAGAATCAAATGAAATTTAATGCAGAAACGACTTGTACTGATACAAATAAATGATGAAATTTTCAAAACAAAAGAAACAAATTAAGCGTCCGAAATCAGTATTTGGTGCAGCCACCATGCGCTGCAATAAGTGCTGCTATACGACGTGGCATGGAGTCAAACAGATGTTGAATATCTGCTTGAGGAAGAGAATTCCATATCGCTTGTATGCGCAACCAAAGTTCGTCTTTGGAAACTGCAGGACGCGGATCACTAGCGAGACGCCGACCAACCATATCCCACACGTGCTCAATAGGCGACATATCCGGTGAATAAGCAGGCCAAGGAAGAAGTTGCATGCGTTGTGCTGAACAGAAGTCTCGAACAGTCCGCGCAACATGTGGGCGTGCATTATCCTGCTGAAAGATAGCTCCAGGGATGCCTTGAAGGAAAGGAACGACTTCGAGCTGTAGCACTTCACGGACGTACCTGTTGCTATTGAGATTACCCGCAATTCGTATCAAATTGGATCGTCCATGATACGAAATCGCACCCCAGACCATAACTCCGGGTGTTCGACCACTATGTCGTTCAATAATACACTCAGGAAGGCAGCGTTGACCGGCATAACGTCTAACACGAACACGGCCATCATGGGTCCACAAATTGAAGCGTGATTCATCTGAAAAGACAACTTGGTGCCAATCAGCTCGCCTGTCTCTGTGCTCAAGAGCCCACTGCCGACGCAGCCGTCGATGATTCGCCGTGAGGGGAATCCTGTATAAAGGCACCCTTGCACGCAATCCACGGCGCAGCAGACGACGACGAATTGACGAAGCCGACAATTGTACACCTGTAGCAGTAGACCAACGTGCTGCCAGCTGCCTGGAGGAAGCTGTGCGATCATTCACCGCCATGCGGAGCAGGTGTCGATCATCGCGCTCTGACGTCACCTTCTGTCGTCCAGTGCCTGTTTTTCGAGTTGTTCGGTGCTCGTCGGTCCACTGCTTCCAAACTCGCATCACTGTGGTACTGTTCCGCTGCATACGAGCTGTTATTGCGCGATAGGAAAATCCTCCTTCTCGAAGGCCGATTATCCTCCCTCGTTCAAACTCCGCAAGTTGCTTGAATTTCTTATTCTTCCGTCGTGGAGGCATACTGAGGTCTCACTAAACGTTTGCCACTAACAAATAATCATAGACTTTTTTCAACGTCCCGCTACAGCACTTTATTTATACGCTTTCAGCATCAATTCAGAGGGCGCTGCGCGCGCCGCGCACGCGCGATGGCTCTGAAACTTTATTAATTTGCATAATATCCTATAATTGACATTTGCTGCGAATTTCATTTGATTCTGATGATTCCTTCATGGTGTTGCATTTTCTACAAACAGCAGTTTATATCTTCTTCAAAAAGTCTAAAGTTTAAGGGGACATAATTGGACAAATGACAAATACTGACGTAATATGATGGTACTACAATAAGGTTATAGCGCCCAAACACTATACAAAACATATGTCTTTTTCCCGTATGACTTCCATGCCAATATTTTAGATAAAGCCTTTCCAATTGCTTGTGGTTTCCCAAGCCGCGTCGCGCACCTGGACTCTCGTTGTCCTTCCTGCTCGCTTTCTCAACTGCGTCTTCCCGCTCTTCCGTACCAGCACCGTCTCCTCACTTATATCGAAGTCTAGTGAATGTGCTGTAGTAAGAATTCCGCCTCCTACAGTAGGGCATTCTGACCTGCCCGTATCCTATAAAACTAGAAAGGGAAAAAAAACATGAATTAGTACACGAATGACAGTAAATCGCAACATTTGTTTCCTCTTCTTCTGACTAATATCTAGTCCAAAGTTTCATTTGATCCGCTGATGACAATGTCCTATTTGGCTCTTCAAGCTCTCCAATTTTGGCCATTGTTATCCTTCCTTAAATCTCGTGCATTTCAAAGCTCTGATCTGTTTCCGAATAGGTATCATTTTCCTTCGAGCAGATTTTAAAGCACTTTTAAAGGAAAGTTCCATGATTTCACATTCCTTGATTTGGAGTTATAATTCACACAAATCTGCTCCAAAACTTTAATTCTACCATTCTTCGAGCTTTCCTAATCTGTTGAAGAGTGTCCGTTTCTTCTCCTCCTGTCCGTAGCTGTAGAAGTTGAGCACTCTCAATTTTCTTTTCGCCTCCCAATCTAAAACATCACTGTAATCGGGGGGGGGGGGGGTGAGTGGGGAATCCCTGAATGCAGTATTACACAAGAAACACTCCGAAAAAGGGTCCTCAGAACACGGAACGGTGGAATGTCTCTCTTTCGTAACCTCTTCTCCTCGCTTATGGAGTAATGACTTCAATAATTGTCCCTTGCTTGTAATTTGACACTCTTGTATGTATCCGACAAGTTCGTCGAACCCCTAATATCCTCTCTTGGATCGCGTTTAATCGGGGTCTTCAGGATTTTAACATTTTCCTCCATTTCTCTCTCAACGAACCTAAGTTGTTCATCGGTTTCTATTTCCATCCGTTGTGGGCATACTTACATGCTTACGAATACCTTTCGATGTTTTCATTTGTGCTCTCGTTCACCCTACGATCTATTTTACGCGAGTTTTAATTTCTTATTCTTAACAATTCCAGTTGTAATAAATTTTAACTGTTGAATCTCAAAATATGTGTCTCTAAAGCCAAATTTATTTCTTCGTTATGTTTTCTTTCCCTAACTATTAAGTTCAGCCGATAGGCTACAAATACCGGTTCCTTTTTAAAATACTTGGGGTTCTCTATTTTCTCTTTTTAACTCTCGATCGGCGGTTTTCGTTCAATCGCAGGTTCGATCCTTGGCGCCAAAGACCCGCCATGTAGCCGGGGTTGATGCACGTTAAATCTGTTCGGGGCCCAAAGTCCTCCCGTTGGCGTGGTGTGGATGTTAGGAGAGGGGGGTGCCAGCTCAGGTGTCGTCCTCGTCACTTGACCGTGGTTCAAAATTACGAGTCCCGAGGCCAATAGCCCTCGTGTTGTTTCTAGTGCGACATTAATAAAAACTAAACTAAACTAAAACACGATTACACTGTCTGTAGGGTATCATACGTTTTACTTAAAAGTTCAACTAAAAATTCTATTTAGTCGCATTCCAAAACATTTTTCTTTTGTTTAAAACATTTTTGATCAAATTAGAATAATCAAAGTTCCTACTTCTTCCTTTTGCAGCACTCGTATTCCACACTTCCACACGCGCTTTGTCTTTCGAATTTAACTCTTTAATCCAATGAATTTCGATCCAAACACACACGCTCATTCTTTCAAAAATCCTTCGCATTATATGCATACACACACACACACACACACACACACACACACACACACACACACACACACACACACATATATATATATATATAATCTGTGTGTGTGTGTTCAAACGTATCTTTGGTTTCATAACTTTTTCTAATAATATATTTTGTTGATGGGGATAGTTTGGCCAATAATTCTAGAAAAATTTAGTTTAGAAGTCTCCTTTATTTTGCCTTTCTTCAAATTTTGGTTTTTACATTTTTTATTGAATCCCTTTTTGATAATTTTGGCGGTTGTCAATTTACTTTTTTATTTAATTTACTTTCTTTTGCAAATTTCTCAGGTATGTAATGTCTTTCTTTTATGGTTAAACTGAATGCTTATGTTTATACATTTTTCTTTGTTTAAAATGTTTTATCTAGTTATTCTTATGAATTGATGTATATTTTTTTCTCATTAGTGCAGTATTGATTTCTTACATATTGTTTGAATTCCTTTACGAGCATTACTTCATATTCAGTTTTTTATTTAAATTCTGATGTTTAATTACTCATAAATCTTTTCATATGCTTTCAAAATTAATTTAAATAATTTTACCAACGACGTTTATTGTAATTTAAGATCCTTCATCTCATTAGTTCGAATGAAGTCTATCTCCAGAAAACTTTCTGAAAGTTAATAGTTGAAAAAAGAATCCCTTTCTCAAATAGAATGCATCTAATCAAAATTTAAAGATACTTAGTTAGAATATTGATGCATCTTCATTCAGAAATCATTAATAAATTATTAATAAATTATTTCTGTGTTTTGAAACTTTATGAAATATTTTTTGTAAAATAAATTAAGAGTATATTTTACAAAAAAATAATTAATTTGATTATATTTCTAGGACGTATGAAGCAAAGGAAGAATATGAATACAACTTATTTACATTCAAGTGCAGTTACAAAAATTGTATTTATTTGATGTTCCTCTCCATATATAGAATAGCTCCAAATATATTTATTATGTTGCGCTGTAATTAATGGAACAAACTTCCCGCGAGGAGTTACAAAATTTATAAAACAATCTATATAAATCACTTATGTTATTTTGGGAGCGAAGTAAATTGTTAAGATTTATTGTTGATTTAATTATGTGGGGGGGGTATATTTCACACCCCTACAAAAGGCTCTTAAGTTAATAAATATCTATTTTGTTTCATTAAAAACAAGTAATGAAAACTTTATTTTAAAACTAAGCTGTACACGCACTCAATCCTTATATAAAATTATTTTATAACACTTTAATTGTTTTCATGATAATTTTTATTTTGAATAAGGAACTGAATTCCAAAAAAATATGTCACATAAAACATCAAAGTGATGAAATAATATTAAGACTTAAATATTGAGTGAAAGGAAAGACAAAAAATTTTGCACGAATTGACCTATAGGAAAAAATTATGCATCACTATTACGCATTTTTTTTCCCTCCAAATTTTGCTGCTCGAGTTTTGTTTTTCGAAAATAACTTGAAAATAAGACATATTAACATTACTTATTAGGGAATCGTAATTAGACTCAAAAGACATTTTTTGTAATACCCGTAAAGTTTTCTAACAATATCACTAAATTTAATCAAAGCGATGTCTTTACGTCTGTAACTTGTTTTTTTTTTCAAAAATAAGCAAAATGAAAAGTAAAAAATGTCTTTCATTGGGCATTGTAATCTAATTAAAATAAATGGAACTTTTTTCAGTTTGCTAAAAATAAAAAGAACGTTGTCTTGCTTATTTTCCGCGTGTTTTTGCATAACTCGGTATTTTTAAGTTTGCTTATTTTTTTTTAATTTTAATTACTTCCTCTTTGAACTTTTTATTTTAAATATTTTACTTACTACATTTGCTTGAAAAGTAAACAATGCTTGAAATTTTTATGAATTCCTTAAAGATTTCGAAGGTTTTAATAATTGGCATTTGCAATCAGTTTTAATTATCATTTCTTTGAATATTCAAAGCGAATTAGGTATGAAAAAAATATGTTCAACTATTAGCATAAAAGAATTTGAAGAATTTGTTTTTTTTAAAAAAAAATGACACGTCATAGCAATTTTACAAGCTAAATAGGTAGAGAAATGCATTAACGTGAAAAAAAGCAAAAATTAAATTAATTCTAGCGCAGTAAATGAGTAATTTAACATTTGAAAACAAGCAATTAGAAGGAAAAAAACTGTACACCTTTTACATAAAAATATTGCTTTATAGAGAAATATGTACTTTACTCAAATCTGATTTATTTTCACTAATACCTATTTTAAGTAATATCACAAACTGAAAGAAATCAAACTTATAAAAATATTTTTTGGAAACAATACTTTTTTTAGTTCCTTTTCACTGGATTGTAAAAAGTCATATTTTTCTCACATCCAGTTTTCACTTTCCCTTAAGTTGATGCTTCTAAAATGTTTTGAGTTTCTGTTTAAAATATAACCAAATCAACACAGTTCAGAGAAAAATACTGAAAGAATATGGTTGAAAATGGTATAAAAACAAATTATTTATCGATCTTTCTAAGACAAAGGTTTCTTTATTGCCATTTTTCTTGTTTTAGTAAAGTTACATTTGTTGCTTTTGGGCTTCAGAAATGGATCTGAAGTCTTAAGATGCACTATTCAGGAGTAATAGGCAATTATTTTAGCATTCCAATAGCCCTAAGACATTTCTTTATTATCTCTATCAGATATCTTTACCTTAAACATCACTTCCTGCAGAAATATTTTTGAGAAAATGTCCAAAAGTGAACATAAGAACTTATGTAATTTCGAACAGTAATACGTGTTTTGAGAAATGATGACCCGTATATATTTGAACAATAACCATTTGCTTGAAGTTTTTATTATCTCTAAATACTTGACAGCAGTATTTATTAGACAATCAAAGCTTAGTTTCTTAAATTTTTACTTAAATAAAAAAAAATAAATAAATAATGTTCAAAAAATTAAATACTGTATAAGTTGTTTAGTCATTCTTAGAAAAAGCTTAATGCAATATATTGATAATATTCAAAATCATTCTGAATAAGTTTTATGCAATAAGTAATAAAACTCTCATTTCTTATTGTATTTATGTTTTCAGAATTCCCCATGTAAACAAACACTGAATAGATTGACAGTAACTTTAAATACATGTGTATTGACTGAAAAGATAATAATAAATTGTATATGGAAATATGAAAATAACTAAAAAATTCATTTACTGTTTCTTTTACGACAAAGTGTTTTGAACTCAATAGAGTCTAAGCCACTCAATAGAGTCTAATTCATTCGCGCTTATTTTTATCATTTATCTTAAGGCATAATCAAAGCTATTGCATATCAAGAACTTTTATCCAACAAAAATATATCACTTAGATTAATTGGCTAATATCATGATATTTAAATGCAAATGGAAACATATTAAAATGGGAGTGGGTTTGTTGTTGACCAAGCTAAGAAAATTCCCTTCTTTTATTTAAAGAAGGAACGAAATTAGAATTTAATCATGTATTTGGTTATTTAACTCTAGAATCAGATAATTTGATTTATTTAGATTTATTTTTGCTGAGATAAGTTATAGAGTACCTTGAAAAAAATAATCTGACATACAGCGTGATTTATCACAACAAAATATTTCGGTGCATAAGAAAGTAATATAAACAAATTCCGACAATCCTTTGCTTAAAAGAGGCACCTTTCGCGAAACAAATCGTTGTAATATCGACTACCGTCTTTTCCAGAATGAGGTTTATTCGAAAATTGCTGACATTTCACAGCAGGAAAATCCATTGTTGGTACAAGACAGTCTAAACCTCTTGCGCAATTTGTTTCAGAGTGCATAGAATGCACAAAGATCTGATACTAAGCACGTAGAATGCACATATCTTTCTCATTTTTTACACTTAACTCTATTGACTTCCTAAAACGTCTAGGGGGTGATTAAGAAGGATTGAAAATAGGGTGATAGCGTTTGTTTATAGGAAATGATAAAAGAATTTCTTTTCAATGGTATAATTCGATTTAAGAGAATGATAAAGAATTTGTTTTTTTGCCTGCTCCATGACTCCCTTGAGTGATTAAAAGGTACCTGGAATGATATCCCATAGAAGTTTCCATAAATCCAAATGCATTTATCAGTAAAAAGCCGTATAAGTAAAAAACGTAGTACACATTAGAACCCTATTATTTAAATTTGCTCCAATTAAATAACTTCTGCACATTTTTGACAGTAAATATTAATTTCCAACTTAAAAAGGAAATAAATTCTAAATTTATATAAACAACAAGACATTAATTTCCTGGTAAAAATTGAAATTTATATTTAATAGTTTTAGTTGCTAGTTTCAAATATTTTAAGCTGAGTTCTCTTCGCTTAAAATGTACAAATGAGTTAAAATTCTTACATGATTTGAATATTATTCCACCTCACTTTTCAATCTTTTTCGTATCAATGATATACATTTTATTTCACATTTTCTTCCCTAATTTTTATTTTATAAAATTCGGTAAAGAATTATAGCTTTACAAATAAACTGGATTGATTCAAACTACATGCATACCCATTAAATTATTTTTATTTTAAATATTACTGAATATTCATCTTACATTAAAAGGGTTTTGTTGCGTTACAGAGAGAGTGAGGTACCAACTCAGATGTAGACCTCGTCACTTGACCACGGGGTAATATTACGAAATTCGTCATCAATAACACTCGTATTGCTCTGGACTGGAGTAATTCAGACTTATTTATCAACTAATTTTAATTATATTGTAACTGATCTTTTAAGCTATTGGCAAAGAACCACTCATACTTTAAAAGGATTTCAAACTAATTTAGATCACGCATGAGTTGGGCATGGAAAAAATAAGTAATGTTCGAAAACAACCAATTATGCCGCGTTGAAATGTACAACTTTTAACAATTGTAGCAAAGAAGCCGTGATGGCCAAACCAGTAACTCTTCCTCCAACATAGAACGGCTTTTAGAAGGTATTTAAATTTAATTTCGAATTATAAAATTTTAGGTTATATTTAAGGCTTCTTATATTCATCTGTAATTAAAATTTTATTTGATTTTTTTTTAATTTTGTAGAATTTAAATCGCATTTTAAGTGTACAATGAGCCGCTTAAGATAGGCTTCTCAAGATTGAGAAGCCTGTCATGCTGATCAGATCTCTGTGACTTCGGGGATCTGATCAACATGACATCTAAACCAATCAATTTCTCCCCATATTTCTTCTCCATACCATTTAACGAAATAAGAAAGGCAATTTGGTTTAATGGCAAAAATTTCTATACCTTTTAAATATTTTTTGTTTCTTGACTGTGGTGCAAATATACGAGGTCCATCTGTGGTACAAAGAGTGAAAAGCCTCGATCCAGCGTGTCACGGGCACTGTCAGGGAAACATTTTCCTGCTATACTCTTGGTCCCTTAGATGTAAAGGAAATATTCGTCAATGCCAGCTCCTATATATATCCACATTGTCGCTGATCGCATACAGAAGTTAATGTCCATAATGTTCCCTGATGATCATGGTAAGGCAATGGATCCTTCCAACAGGCTAGAATTGCTTTAGATTAGTTTGAGGAATATGATTAAAAGTTGAATCGCTTCAATGACCCGCTCAGTCTACGAACCAAAACAATGGAATATTTATAGAACAAAATTGAAAGGTATGTTGAAAGCTGCCGTTACATTATCTTTTATCTGAGGTAATTAATACTGCCATTTCATTAGCATAGGCTAACAGTTCTCCTCAACGGTTTCGGAAACTTGTCGAGTTCATACCTAAAAGAATCTCCGGACGTCAAAGCCAGAGGAAGTACCATACGATATTAAGAGAAAGAGGCTAAGTGTTTCTAATTTTTTAACAACTGAATGTATACGAGGTGTGGAAATTAAATAACTAGACTGACAAGGATACAAAAGTACGCATGTACCAAATACCAGCAGCCGACAATTGTTTAGAGTGAAGTCTTCTCTTTTGATAGTAGTGCCTTTAGCTTCTGTAAACAAATCCTATATAGTTGTAGACTTAGTTCGCAATAGAGGGTTTTTTTTTTTTTTTTTTTTTTTTTTTTTAAATTTCTCTAAAAAAAAAAATGAGAAGTGTAACAATAGAGCATTGAATTAATATGAAATTTTAAATCAAACTTTGAAAAGCCGCTAGTGAACTTTTATATAAAAAAAACAATTTCCGGGAGAGAGAGAGAGACTTATTCATTCACTTTTGCTCCCTCTGGTCTTGTGTAGATCGCTTGCACTTAAGTTAATTATGTCTTGTTTCAATGTTTCTGATTAAAATATCACCCATCTCATTAAATAACGATTAGATTCCTATAAAAAACGTTTCCATTGCGTCCTGGAGTAAAGAAAAAAATTTCACAACTACAACAAAATCAAAATTGGAAGTTGTCATTAGTTCAATGTCGTCACAATGTTAGGATGTTACAATGTTTATTTGAGTTCAAAATGTATAAATATGTTCTTGAAAAATTCTCAAAAAGCAAGTAAATTACACCAAAAATACTCTTCTGGCCAAAAAATTGCAAAACTATAAAAGAAAGCAAATACAAAAAGTACATTTATTGTACTTAAACAGTACGGCAAGAAGACAATATGATTAAATTTTCAAGCAGTTTAATGGCTTACAGGGCAGTCTGTCAGCTAAAACTTCCCTTAATCGATTAGGCATGGAGTTGAACTGGGCTTGGATGACAGAAATGGATTTCATTCCATGCTGCTTCAAGTTTATGCGACACTTCCTCAACCGTATGAGCTGAAGAGGGATGGCGGCTCAGTCTCTCAACAACCCATGACTAGATCTTTTCAGTAGATGACAGATTTGGAGACCGTGAAGACCAAGGCAACTATTGAATACCCTGTGTATCTAGGAATGGTAGAACACGTCGTGCAACATGTGAACTTGCATTATCTTGTTGGAAGATGACGTTGGTTAGGCCTCGAAGATAAGGCCCAACCACTGGAAGTAAGATGTCAGAAATGCACCTATTTGCGTTCAAATTACCTTCGGTACGAACTATAGATGTGCGTACAAAGGGCTGTCCAAACCATCACACCAGATTCAAGGCCCCTATGCCTATATCGAATTCAAGCAGGTGACGTGTGGTCTCCTCGGAGCCTCCAGAAGGCTATCAGAATACTGCATGCTGAACCGGGACTCGTCTGAAAAAACGTCATTGTGCCACTCCTGTATCCAGCTTTGTCGTTCCACGTACCAGAGTCGATGTCTCTCTCTATGCTACATTGTAAAGGAAAGCAAAAGTAATGGTCGTAGTACTGACAGTCCATACTGCTGCAAACGTCGTCGCACTGTACGAGCAGATATTGAGTATGCTGCAAGCATGCCCATTTCCTGATTAATGATTCATGTTGTGGTTGTACAATTTTGCAGGGCCAACCTCACAATATGTCTGTCCTCTAGGGCATTAGTCATGGGAGGGCATGGATATCCTGCATATGATCCTCAGTATCCCATTGATTCCATATTCTCATGACAGTGGTTGTATATCGTCCAATGCTACGAGCAATACCACAGAAGGATAATTCACACTCTCGAGAGGCAACGATACTGCCTCTATAGAATTCCTACACTTGCTGGTAAACATTTCTTATTATTATTCGAGGCATAACACGATATTCTGAGCAAACTCTGACTTTACAAAGCGATTTCCGAATGAGAAATCCATTACACAACTTTTATTTTATGCAGCGCTTCAAATGTCGTTTTTCCCTCCTGCGTCGTCTAAATGTGTAGAAATACTAATCTTTTGCATATCCCAACTTCTTCCTTTCATGTGATTTTGACGTTCGTCAGATCATTCCTTCCCGGTGATGCAATTTTAATGACCAACAGTATAATATGAATTCCCTAAAAGTATTAGCAGAAAAGATAAAGAAATTGAGAGAAAAACTGATACATCAAAAATTTAAGAAAAGTAAAATTATAGAATATTATATATTCAGTTCTGCTGCAGGCTGTTTTAAGCGGGGTATATCAAGAATTAATGACAAATCTTCCTTCTTCAATAATTACATTATAAAAATAAGGTTATAAAACTATTTATACAATTAAACAGAGATCAACAAAAATCAAATTCAGAAAAAAATCATTCAAGAAGAAAATAAACTAGTAGTCCTAGAAAATCTGAATAAAATTTATAGTACAAAAAGGAAGAAAAAAAGATTGTATAATAAACTATAAAAGTGAGATATTATATGTAAAAGAAATAATTATCTTTCAATGAATGCAACAAATATGTGAAAACTGTAAAAAAAGGCTGTTTGAACTCTCTCTCAGAAGTCGAAATGATTAGCTGAATGATGGCATCGCTATCACCCTACTAGTGTTAGAAATAAATGAAAACCTGATAATAACTATAAATATTATTTAAAAAAATCATATATTCTTTAAAAAAGAATAATAATTAAAAAAACAGTTAAAAAATTAACAAAAACAATTGATAAAAAGCAAAATTTTATTTAAAAATTAAACAATTTTTAAAGGAATTAAAAAATAATACTTTTAAGGAAGACAGAATAAAATTATTCTATTTTATAATTTTAAAATTTATTTTTTTTTACAATTTTTATACTTTAAATTTGCTTTTAATAGATTTCGTGGGTAATCAGCATTAACACAAATAAGATAGTACTTATCTAAACTATTTTGAAAATTTAAAGTCATATTATCTGATTTAATATATATTGAAGCTTAAATTGCTATGAAAGAAAAGTGCTTAGTTAATAAGAGAAAAGTAATTATCTCTTTCGTCACACAAAAATATTACTGATAATCCTATTATGTACTATTTTCATATTTTTTCTTAATAATCTTTTTCATTGGAATGTATAATAAATTTACTCAGATTTAAGTAAGAAGATAAAATAATAAATCCAGTTTAAATTTTGAGTTAAATTTATTTTGAAAATTTATAAAATCATCTATATATCTAAAATTGTCAACAAATTTTTGATCATAAAAAAGTAGGTAAATATTGGCAAGACTATTACTAGCTGGTCCTTCCTACGATATACCTTTAATTTGCATATATTTTTTATCATTAAAAAATATAGTTTTTTTATTAAACCAGATTAATAAGAAATTAAATTTTCTCTTAAGGAATTGAACTATTAATTTTTAATTTTTTTTTTCAAATTGACCTTAAAATTGTTATTTAAATCCTTTACACCTATCGAATTAAACCTATGTTCAAATTTATAACTATAAATTGAGTACATTTTTCTATTATTAACATTATTATTATTGTTAATATACATACATACACACACACACACACACACACACATATATATTGAAACTAAATTTTATATATTTAAGTATTTTATGTTGAACTGCAAAATTACAAAATGCTTAAATCTTGTCAATTTTGGATGCGAAGTCATTCCTATTTTCTTGCTTAAATACCCGAATAAGCTCGTAAAATTACAGGGAGAAAAGTGAAAAAGACAGAGATGAAAAAATGAGTTGGAAAGCAACTTTATTTATGAGCATCAAGGGAGAACAAGCCATGCAGAAGAGAGATCACACACTTTTGAAATAAGAAGCTAAAAGGAATGCGAAATATATAAGTGGCAGCTTCTAACATGAAGCTGATTAATTTTGAGATAGAATGAAAAAGAACTAACAAATGACAAAGGTTCTTTCAGAAGTTTTTTTTTTTTTTTTTTTTTTTTTTTTTTTTTTTGGGAGGAGGGGGTTTTTGATTTTTTTGAGGGGGGGGGGGGGAAAAGGAGAATAAAAAAAAAGAAAATAAAAAAAAAAAAAGGTTTTTTTTTTAGTT
>BMAW01068237.1:829597-841739 GCA_019974015.1 Nephila pilipes
TGGAGATTTCAGTACCCTGTTGGGCCACTTCTAGCATGAATGTATTATGTGATACGGACGGGCATTGAGGCATACAAGTCCCATATGATGTCCTGCAACATCTCGTACCACAGTTGCTGCAAAAGCACCTTTAATTTGACCTCGTAGGCTGTCAAACTTGCCGTCTTAAATTATCCCAGATATGATCGATCCGTGACAAATCTGGGGATCAAGCAGGCCAGGGAAGTGTGCAAATGTAGCGGAGGTAGTCCTGTGAAACCCTTACATTGTGTGGGTGAACATTGTCCTGTTGAAAAATGGCTTCTAGAAGCCCTGACATGAGTGGTAACACATGTGGTTGAAGAATGTTACGAACGTACCTTTGGGCTATCATGGTACCGTGCATCAATATATCAGTATTAGGGGGAATGGTGTGCCGCTTTACAGCGAAGGCAGGATTGAGACGTTCTCCACGGGGTTTCCCCACACATACACATTTGTCATTACTTCATGCCAAGTTTTGTAACAATTCCTCTCTTACTTCTTGGTGCGAAAATTTTTATGGCAATGAGTGTATTTTTGAAACTAATGTTTTTGAGATAACAGCACTGTCTTAAAAAAAAAGTCTGCTTATGTAGCTCCCTTAAAACCGTTTGCATTGTAGCTGAATTTTATATACCTATAATAAGCTGTGACATCGGGCTTTATCGCGATTTTCCCTTCAACTGCCACCCCCCGGGTTTCTTTTTATGATGTTGTTTGAATACAAAATTCCTCCCAATGAATGAAACCTGACTTATGTGAATTAAATTTAAAATATGAAGAATAGCGAATATACGGGATATAAATTACACTTATAAGCTATGAAGAATTGAATATTAGAGGGAAGTTAGAAAGAGGAAGGTTAGTAGAGAAGGTTAGTTACTGAAGCTGAGCTTATAACTGAAAAAACAGAGATAGTTTTGTCAAGAAGTTTTTGGATCAGAGCACGGAAGGTTTAACTTTGAGTTAAGGACTCGAACCCACAATTCTAAATATTCTACACACTCGAACCAGAGTAAGTTCGTAAGATTAATTTTGTATTCTATATAATAACTCAGACACGTTTAAACACTTTAACCGAAGTGAAATATATAGAAAAAGTAAATGGGATAAATATTAAATCTTTATAACTTAGAAGATAATAAACTAGTTATCAGTATAACTGGACTTTAAATTTCTTCAGTATTAGAGTGACTCTTTTTAGATTAGTATAATAGAAGGATGAAGAAAACCAATATTACCAGGGTGTTGCAAACCTAGAAAGTCATTCTTGGTACAATAAATTTTCTTAGTGACAATCTTATTCGTTGTGCTATTCGCTGTTTCAGAAAATATCGTTTTCCTCATATAATTGTGTCTCGCTGTTAGTGCTGTACAAATGTTTTCGTATAATGACTTAAGGCGTGTTTCTTCTGTACCCCTAATTATTTTGCAACTCAGATTACATTCTCTTACAATTTTATCTTTATTGCTGCAAAATCCGAGCACTCATTTTCCATTACTGAGAGATGAACTTTACAAATCAAAATTTAAATTTGCACTTTTACACAATTTACAAAATAATATATGTAAGCTAATCATACAAAAAAAGGAATTACATTTACATTTTAATCAGAAATCGATAGAAACATAAATAGCCTTTATCATTTAAGTGTTTCTGTAAAATGTCCAACTTATATACATCTCTGATTTTTTGGGATATTGCTCAGTTAAGGACAGTATGTATTGTGAAAACGTTATCCTAATGTATTATCTTAGGAGTAATCTTCTTATAAATAAACTAATCATTCGTATGCCTTTTCTAACATTTGAGAATTTATGAATTACTTATGAAATACTGCTGCTCCTATTTTTATACTCTTATGTGCTTGCCTGTGATGTGTGTCAATTTTTCAGGTGATTAAAACGGAATATTCTCGGTTTAGTAGTCATTTCTTATTCCAACGAGTTTTTAAAATATAATTAATATCGTAACAGTTACAAAAGAGAAAGAAAACTTTCAATAATAGGATTCTAACTTCTCATAGCTTTGTAAGTGGGCAAATTTCGATTCGACTTACTATTAAAAATAATTTTTGCATTAAAGTATTCAGTTCCCTTCATTGTATGATTATGTATATAATACTTTGTATTTAAGTAGTGGGAGTCATGTCAAATAAAGAAACTTGAAAATCCAGGAGTGTATTAAGCAAAAATTCCATGATTCTATTTAGCAAAAAATACATCAGGAAAAGTGGTGGATAACACACGTCTATTCATTTTGATAATTACGTACGAAGCGACAGCGTTTTTCCTTTGTTTGTTTGAGTTAAATTAAGGATTATGTAGATCACATGGTTACAGATGTAGGGATCTTTAGGTTTTTGGTTTGATTTTATTGGAGTGGCACTAGAAGCAACAAAAGGGCTATTGGCGACGGACTTCGTAAATTTGAAAATCGGTCAAACGACGAGGACGATATCTGATCTGCCCCCTCCTAACTTCCACATCAATCCAACGGGAGCAATTTGGGCCCCGATAGATTTAATGTGCATCAGCCCCGGAAACACGGAGAGTATTTATTGGCATCAAGGTTCGAACCCACGACTGAACGAGTGCCACGACCGGCCGCAAGTCTGATGCCTTAACCACTAGACTACCGAGGACACAGGGATCTTCAGATACTATATAAAAAAATTTAGTGGCTTGTTGGGAATATCCCTATGAGTTACAAGAAATAGAAATGCTGATCTCAACAATTATGGAAACCGGGTAATTGCATAAATATTAAGAAGAATAGGATCATAAAAAAAACTTTGAACTCATTTCTACGGCAGTTAAAAATGTAGGAGATTAGGAAATTAATTAAATTTAGAGGAAATAATTATATATATATATATATATATATATATATATATATATATATATATATAAATATATATATATATATATATAATCAAAAAAATATGAACTATTTAGAAGAAACTATTCAGTAAAATAAACAGAACAAAGATGCAAATAGTATTAATGATAAAGTAATGTCAAAATCCAAAAAAGGTAAAATTGGGAATGATTGTAAATAATTTTGCTTAAATTGAAATAAGGAGTAGTTTGGCATTTATTAAATCAATATAACGCAAAAAAAATGTGAAATTAACACAAAACATTCCCTGCAATTTAATAGAAGTAAACATAACACTCACTGGTTTTCTTTCTCTAAGATATTTATGTTCTAAGATATTTTCTTATACATATCATTAATTTTCTTAAGTCTTCCCATTTTAAATAAAAAAAAATTTAAATCCTATAAGCCTTTTAAGCTAAAAAGATTTAAGAACAATTATTTGAAAATTAATTTCTCGAAAATAAGAACTACAAAAATCTGGCAAAAATTATTCTTTCATAGGAGAACAAATTGTCTTTAGAAAATGTTTCAAGAATCCGAAGGAAAAAATATATCTTCTTTAAAAAAAAATGTAACATAAAAAAGGAAAAAATGCAAAAATTTTAATTTGTAATTTTTCTATTCTTAGAATTGACAAAATAATCGAAGATTAAAGAAGTTAGCCTTAGAAAAAATCATTTTGAAATTACTTAAATTCATTGTCCTAATGATTATTTAATAATTTATGAAAAAATAACATTTTAGATTGAAATCTTATAAAAAATGTCACCAGCGCAAATATATATATTATATTATATTATATTATATTATATTATATTATATTATATTATGTTATGTTATGTTATGTTATGTTATGTTATGTTATGTTATGTTATGTTATGTTATGTTATGTTATATTATATTATATTATATTATATATGTATATATGACAGTGCCATTTGTCCGAAATATGTTAGTTTTTAAGAATTCATAACATTTTTCCCTTAAGGCCTTTCAGTACAAAAACAGGAAAGAAAAATTACAATTTTTAGTTTTTTACATCACATTTTATATTCTTATTAAGTTACCTTGGAGTATAAAAAATGTATTGGTATAATTTATTATTAAAACAAATTACATTTGTCCCATACCTTTTTGTGCAACTTAGAAACAATTTTAATGTTTATTGATTGTATTAATAGCTATACATTCACTATATATAATTTATTTTGTTCTTTGTAATTCACCTTGTATGGAGATATTTCAAATTTATTGATTATTTAGAGTTTTTTTGTTTGCTTAGCATATTAGATTTTGTACTTGCGTTTGCAGATATGTTTTTATTAAAAAAGAAATTGCATGATCAATATTAGCAAGCACATAGTTTCTTAACCCCCACAAGGAAAAAAAATATTCGTGCCACCAACTCTATATTTAAAAAAAACCCTTACATTTAACTTAAAATTATACTTACATTACAAATCGCAAAAATTAGATACTTTATAAACATATATATGTCGTGTTACACATAATTGATTATTATTCAGATTCCCTACATATATTACTCCAAAGATATAGTTCTTGCAACAAAAATCTATGGCTATGGGAAACATTACAACAGGAACGAACAAATTAGAAATACATTCAACTAAAACATCAATCTATGTCAAAAGATTAATTTTGAAAAGTTGTTTATGGATAGTAAATACCACATCTATCTCAATTATTTAAATATCTAATAAATAATGCATTCATGTTTAATAATGCTTGTTTCCTAAATACAGAAAATAGAAACAAAAATTTGTTTCAATATTTCTCTGTAATTTTTGTCAGTTCTTAAATACGAAAGCATAAAAAAACGATAGTAAAGAAAATGTCAAAATTATATTTGTCATAAATCATTAAGAAATCAATATCTTCGCTTATTCATTCGAAACATTGTTTCTGCAAATTATTTTTGGATAGTGTAGAGGAATTAATATGCATTACCAAACTTATTTGCATTAAAAGTTTCAAACATTAAATATGAGCATTAAAATAGCTCGTAGTTGTTACGTTTTCACTTTAAAAGGAATTTCTTAAAGTTATACACTCAAACAGTACAAACATTTTATTAAAACTACGCTAAAATTATATAAAATGATTTTGTTTATTTAACTTTACATTTCTTAGTGATTTTACTAATAAATTTAACTGTTTGTCAAAAGTATTATACTTGAGCAAAATTTTAAAATCAATTTCATACAGAAAGAGAGTTTTTAAGTTAATTAATGTCAGTTATATCTCAACCTAGACTTAGAGGGACACTAAGTGAAGGTAAATGCAATAACCATTTCCTCACATTACTGTCATAACACCACTTCAGATGGATATTTTTATGAAAAACATTTATCTGTACGGTAAAGGTAGGTTACCTCTAATGCATATCTATCTGTTTCATGGGTCTCAGGAGGCGAAAGCCCAAATGATTTGTCTATGATGGCAGTATTCTTATCGAATTGTTCATCGGGGAGGATTATCAAGAAACTTATTGCAAGGAGTTTGGATATGGTAAAAATAATAAAAGAATTATATATATTTCATTTTCTTATTTTTTTTTTTCAGATCAATTTGACTTAGTGTAAAAGTACATTTATGTTATAAATTATTAGCTAACGATGCATCTTGAAGTTAAGAGATAGATCAGCAAAGTACATTTATACGGATGCATCAGTTTAGA
The DNA here is from genome assembly GCA_019974015.1 of Nephila pilipes. Classification (NCBI taxonomy): domain Eukaryota; kingdom Metazoa; phylum Arthropoda; class Arachnida; order Araneae; family Nephilidae; genus Nephila; species Nephila pilipes. The sequence continues at coordinate 835,201 of BMAW01068237.1, forward strand.
TACAAATAATCCACCTCGAGTTTGATAAGAGCTTATCAACAAGCTTGTCAGTAAACATTCCGAGTTCGGCTTCAACTCTAATCTATAAGCTTACAGCTGATTAGCGGCTGACGTACTTTACAGAATTCTAATATTTCGGTAACTTTAGGTTAAATTCAGACAACCATGTTTGAGCTAAGTTTAATCTAATTACGAAGATGTAAATGGCATATTTTGAAAATGTGTTAAGATGCTAAATGAATGCTTAGAGAAAAGCTTTTAATATGGAAAATTTTCCGATACTCATGAAAACCGTTTAATATTGTAATATTATTTTGTGTACTAATCAGCACTACTTTTTGTATTGATATATTTGAGTAACATATGCAATAATGGTAACTTTCCTTTGGAAATTCTTAATTAAGTAATCACAATGAGAAACAAAATATATTCATAAAATATTCTAAATGTACTAAGAATTCACAATAATTGAAGCAGACATATATTTTGAAAAATTTATGTTTAAATGTTTAAGTATTAAATGAAAATTTTAAATAAATGGGTAATTCATTCAATTTTCAAGCATTCACAATTTCCTGTTTTCATCTAGGTAGTGATTTAAACTTCAAAATGCTAACTTTTTTGCTTCTAATATATTTGTGTTTGCCTCTAATTATATATATATATATATATATATATATATATATATATATATATATATATAATTTAAAAATCTATTCTAAATCTATCTTCCATTTAAAAATCTATTAAATTTGAAATTTTATAAATAAAAGATATTATTTGATTTAAATTATGATTAATAGATAATTTCTTCCCTGTGGACTATTTTTAAAAGTTTTATTATTCCTATTGATATAACTATTGTTTTCAAAAAATTAATTTTTATCTAAATTCTAAGAAATTTTTTATTTAAGTATAGATTGAATAATCCAAATAATCATTAGAAAGATATTACATGTAATAAAAAGAGCAGAAATACAAGGATGATTAAAACGTTACACACACAGTCTTTTAAAATCTTGAAAATTTTCATTTCCTTAACGACATTAATACAGATAAATTTTAATTTAAAAGCTTTCATAACGAACAAATATTTTTCTCTTAAAGAAAAGGAGACAGCTCAGGAAACGTATATATGTATATGTATATATATATATATATATATATATATATATATATATATATATATAATAGAAGGCAAAGAAAACACGTACATTACGCGATTTAATTACTGGATAAATTTTATCATTTAAATACATAAGCATTTTACAAAAAGTTGGAATACAAATAATCTTCTGTTTCATAAGCATTTCGTTATTAATGCATAGAAGTAGCTAAGTAATAAAAAATTAAATTTGTATAATTAAATACTCAAATGTTTATGTAGGAAACTTCAATATTAAAAGAATATTATTTTTACATGAGAAATACATTATTCTGTAGCGGAAGAAGTTTCCAAGAATTCTAAGAACAGAATCTTAGAATATGGATAATCATACTCAATTACAATGAAATTTTGAGCTTCAGTTAAATACTTAATTACCTTCGTTTTTAATACCTAATTTTAGATATTAATCGTATATAATCAGATGATGTATAATTTTATGAATTAAAAATTATATGAAAGTTTTGTTTCAGTCCTATTAACAAAAATATAGGCATTGTCTATTTAGACTAAATAAAAAATGTTAGGTCCTTTGACTTTTACTCTAATTGGTTACCATTTATAAAGGTATTATTTCAAACAGAATTTTTTAAAAAAAAAAATCTTTGATAGTTAATTTGTACGAAATAACTCTAACCACTTCTACATCATTAATTAAAATGTTAAGTTATTTTCGCAACATATAGAATGAAACACATCGTTCATTATTCAGTACTGCATGCCATTTTAGTTATTAATTGTATACGCATAACCTACTGCAAAATTCACTTATCATTTTAATCAATATTCAGTATTACTTAAAAGTAATGACTAACAAAGTTTATGAAGATAATAAAACACCCACAATCTTTAACATTTTATATCAAATGAACATTATTTAGTGATAAATAAATTATAGTCAGTCAAGCATTACATCGGAGTGCCTAATTTTATTTAATGCTTTAATCAATTTTGGTTTTTATAATCAAATTATTTTCAGTGACCATGACATTATAGCAGAAGAAAATGAAGCATATCAAACCTAACGTTCATTTGTTTGTGATCATTAAGTTTCACTCATCAATTTTTTTGTATTCTGACGCCCCGGTTTCGCCCCTCATAATTTCTTTCATAAAATTTCACTAAGTGATCAATCATTTAAGCAATCAGTCAGATAAATATTTAAGTATTTTTTATTCTTGTCTAAGAATAACGAAAAATCAATATTGTTATTATAAAAATAAAGAGGAAACTTTCTCGAGTCTTTAACCAAAGATTATCAGAAAATTCTTCTTATTTGAATTAAAAACATGAGAACATGAATAAGACAGGAACAAATATACTGGATTCAATTCCAATCTCAGCTATTAAACGACGATTTGATCATCAATATCATGCGCAGAAAATATTCAAATTCTTCTCAGCATTTAAACACGTTCAATCTATCTACCTGATCTATTTCAACTATTTCCTATTTACTAGCTATAGCAATGCTAATTTATAAAAATCCCGGTTCATTCTCAAGTAGAGGTTTCCAAATCAAATAATGACTTAGAGGAGCTCTGAAGGATTAGTTGAAGGGTATTATGCTTGAAAGTTCGTTATAAATTATAATTATTTAAGAATGAGATTTTAATTGAATTTTGTTGTATATCTGACATTCAAAATCAGGTTTAACTTCGTATCATACAAAAAGTGCAAATGTCATTGGAGTCATTTTGATCAATGCAAGCACATTGGCAAGCACTATTTAACGGTATTTAATAGCTTCATTAAATAATTTCATGTCTTATTTGATGTAGGAAAATAGAAATTTTACCAAAAGAAACCAATTTTTATATTTTTCATTTAGACTACGAAAACTGTTAATATGTGTGGAATTGTATGTTTTTATTAAAATCTTTTTGACGCTCGAAGCATCTTTACAACTGATGTAAACACCAACAGTTTAATTTTTATTTCCGTAATCCCTATTGAATAAATGTATAATTTAATTTTGATTAACGAATATATTAATCAATAAATGATTTTAAAAATCCCTTAATATGTTTAAAAATATTTTGCATCCAAATTTTTGATTCTTTAAATGACAAATATTAAATAAAAATGAAACTGCTTATTATATGCCCTTGTGTGGTTACGTGTTTTCTTTTCTCAAGCTTTTGGAATGTATTTCTGGTAGATATAGATCAATTGTGGGTATATCAATAGCAGCTTTCTCTTCATTTCTTAACTATTTTTTTTTCGTAAACCATCTTCAAAAAATGAAAGGGCGCTCACTGGAAGAAGAATTGATAGAACAAAGTAAAATTATACAAAATAAATTGATAAAAATAAGAGCAACCATTCAACTTTAAAGGTAGTAAGGTGACTTTTTGCTTTTGTAGGATACCCATTTAACATGTCATATTTGTTATTTATAAAAAGAATATTAGCTTGATCAAATTTCTTAACGTTTCATCATTTTTACTGAAGAATAAAGCTATATGAAAGAAGACTATGAGTAAAGAATATTATGGGTTTCGATCTAGAAATATAAAAATATGATTCTGATAATCTCATTACATATTTTCTTATACAATATTTTTTCCATGCAATAAAATGATGAGCCTCTGCAATGTACTATTATGCACTATTGAACCTTTTAAATAAGATAATCTCCATCTCATAATACAGGGTTATTCAGAATGAATCATCCGATTTCAAATAGTTATATCTTCCTATATAAGTGACACAGAATGATAAGCATTACATGAATACTCGAATGATCGATATAGCTTTCTATTGTTACATGTATAATGTCAAGACAGTATAGACCTCAACTTTTTTCCTTCACAAAAATATCCCCTGCTCTCAAACTGGTGATACTACCTTCAAATACTCTTAGCCATAGATGGATTAATTCAGTACTTATTATGAAATTCACGTTGAACGACGGTTGCAGATCCAAAGCACACAAATGACAGCCCACAAAAAGCTTTTTACTCCGCGGACGCCATTATCTCTTCTGCAGCTGAAAAGCTTTGAAAACAGCTTTCGCGAAATGGCTTTCTCGAACAGCATCTGTTGTTCACAATATAAAACTTCTATATTTTTCCTTTGTATTTATGTATTATTCATCATTCTGTGTCGCTTATTTTTGAAAATATGGAATTTTGAAATCAGATGATATTCATTTTGAATGACCCTGTATTTTCATAGCTAACAAATCAATGATTTATATAGGGTTAATATTATTGAAGAAAACACCCAACAGGTAGTTTTAATTTATCGTTCTGAAACTATTTTTTATTTTTATAATTGAAAATTCTAATTTTTCAAATGCCCATACTTTTAATGTGATTTTATAAATAATGGTATACATTTTAATTTATGAATTCACAGCTGTATTTTTTTATTCAATTCTAAATGATTCCTTGATTAAAAAGTAAAGCAGATAAACAAAATCAAGCTAGAATAACTGTATGATGTTGGGCTATTCGAGATTTTCTCTTCACTAACCTCAGGGACTTTATATTAATGTGAATTTCATGAAATAACAATTTCTTTTGAACCGACTGGAAACTTGACATATAAATTAGATGAAGATTGAAGTGAAGTGAAGTAATTTAGAGATAATGATATTTAAATGAAATAGATAGAGAGGAAAGTAAAGGATATGGAGGATAACGACCTGCTGTCAGAAAATTGTTGTTTGGATTGAAGTTCTTCAATTAGCTTTGTGGATTGAAGCGGATTTTATATTAGAAATATTAGGATAAGAATCAGCTGTTTGGGAATCGATTGAATCATATAAGTGAAGTGGTAAGCTAAGAATATATTATTTGATCCTAAGTTAGAATTGATAAATTAATTTTTGAAAAGCGTGAGAAAGAGAGTTTAACAATCTATTATTGACTAATAATAAAGTATGTTGGTTTCTTTTTACGAGTCTTCATTTGAAGTTAGTCTTAATACTTGATATCTTTAACTAAAGTATCGCGAAAAGCAGGGTAATGATGGGTAGTCATTACATACAACTGGAAACAAAATAACTATCAATAAACATATATGAAAATTGGCACCTAAGCAATATGGATTGTTTAAGATTACCTACAACAGAGCTAATGAGTAAAATTTCACTTTATAATGAATCTCAAAAGATGACAACACTAAACCAAAAACTCTCGATTTAATGATCCCGCTTTTTCCTGAATTTAAAATAAATATTCATAATGAAATTGTATGCTCGTTTCATCAAATATAAATAAAAAGCATTTTAAAACGTCTTCTTTTTAATTTATTTTATGCGAGACTATATATCATCTTTATGTAATAATTCAAAAAATGAGAGTATTTTTAAACATAATACAGGGTGGTCAAAATTAAATTGACAATACTCAGAGGCAAATATCTTCGGTTATACAGAACGGATTCAAATGAAAATTCGAAAATGTGTTATGTAGAGCATGGAACCAAGGTTTAACCAGGAAAAAAAATTAATAATTGAGATATTTGCCGAAAGCGGGTGTTATGCGGCAAACCCATTGCAAATGAGCAAAAACGTATTATACTAAAAATCGGTTTATACTAAAAATCATTAGTTATTTTCAGAAAGTTCCAAAGTAAATAATTGCATGTCTTACCGCAATTAAGACTAATTGATCATTCTACACATCTTGATTTTGCTTTTCGTTTCACAGAGAGGATACAAGTGGATAAGCACTGGCCATTGCATATTTAATGGATCGACGAGGTTCATTTACCGTTTGACATTGGGGAGAACATACAGAACTGCCTCATATTGGATTTCACAAATCCTCATGCTCAGCTCTAACAGTCGTTATATTCACTATATGTAACGTCAAAGTATGATTTCAAAACGAGTTTCATTCTGAGCTCTTACTCTTCTGAAGGTGTCGCACTACACCGAATGGTATTTTGTTAGTGTTCAGTCCCAAGTAAATATTATAGCAAACTTCTGGGGAAAATGGTTGTCCGATGTTAATATAACGTGGCTGTTTCGACATTACTGTGTTAATGTGCTGTGAAACTGCTGATGAACCTGTCATCTCGAGTACCTTTCGTGATGCAGGACAACTTGGGAGGACAAACTATCTACCTATATAAGCTGATCTGAATTTGTGACTTCTGTCTGTGGGGTTGTCTCAAAAATCGCGAATATAAAGGACATGTAAATAACGAAGAAGTGCTGAAAGCCAACATCGTCCATTATATTTCCTCATTCAATCAGAAAGGTTGTGTGCGGCCATTGATGACGAGGATATACGCTTTCTACATGTTGTTGACCGACAAGGCTTATTCGCTCACATGACTGTACTATCAAGCGTAAATGTAACAAAATGAGTGAAAGCGTAAATGTAACAAAATGAGTGAAAGCGTAAATGTAACAAAA
>BMAW01068237.1:841749-860228 GCA_019974015.1 Nephila pilipes
GAAAGCGTAAATGTAACAAAATGAGTGAAAGCGTAAATGTAACAAAATGAGTGAAAGCGTAAATGTAACAAAAAACTGATTTTTTTAAAAAATAAATTCGGTTTAATTTGGATTCGTTCAGTATACCCGAAACTACGGGCTTCTAAGTATTGTCAGTTTAATTTTAATCACATTATGTAAATTAATAAATTATTTTACAAGAATAGAGTTAAAATAATAATATTAACAGAAAAGGATACTATAAAATAATATAATATGCATTCAAAATTTAATTAAGTACACAAAAGTATACATGCACACAGGAATATTAATAAATTATTTTACAAGAATAGAATTAAAATAACAATATTAATAGAAAAGGATATTAAAAAAATAATATAATGTGCAATCAAAATTGCATTAAGTACACAAAAGTTTACATGCTCACAGGAAGATGACAGCTAATAATTAAAATCCTTATCTAGAAATTGAAATACCACATAGACAGCACGAAAGTATGACAAACTTTTTCCTCACAGGTGGTTGCCCAATTCGAAAACACTTGCGCACTTAGCATCAGTGGCTATTTGAAACGAGATTCATTCTTGTTTCAGGATTTGATGCAGGTTGTAAAAGGAATATAAGCACACAAGCCGTGAGCCGTATCCTTGATGTGCCTCAACAACATGGCAGGTGCTGAAGGGTGAGAGGTTGCACCCATTTCATCTTCAACGAGTCCAAGTATTGACTAAAAAAGATTATTCTCGTCCCATAGACTTCGTCCACTGACTACTACATCACAGTGTATCCGCTCATGTTTTGCAGCAACTGTTCTTTTCTCCAATTAATGCGCTTTCGTTAGAGATAGTCCATTTAATGCCAAAAAAACATGCCTGGACATCTGTAAATCCACACTCGCATTATTAAAACCACACTATTTTTTCTTCATTAATGTTTTAGGCAGGAATAATCAGCGACTCCCAATAGAACGGTATCTTTTGCCGGAACGCCTTGACGAGAGCAAATACTGAACGTTTCTGCAAGAGGTGCAGCCAGCGTTGCTGGCGGATGTTTCAACTAAACTCCTGGAGTGTGCGTGACCTCTGCACAACGGATCCAGTTCTTTTTGGGCGAGAAATACGAGATAAACTGGAAGTCGCTTTGTTCCCAAGCTGATGGATTGGGTGAAATGGTCCTGTAGCTGCGCTATCGCGAGCAACCAATTTGTTGCTTTTTGATCTTTTTGTGTGTTTGTGCGGATAGCTGAACGTCTGGTGTATGGAACACATCTTGACAGTGAGGGGGATCTAATTTCAAGTCTTCCGGCTGATGCTGGGGAGGTTCTCAATATAATTGGAATATTCCAGAGCTTTCGTCAGTCCTTGCTTTGCCGGCTTCACCGTTGGAGGTCCCTCCTTTGAAAAGTTATTGTGAATATTTATCAAAATATTTTTTTAACTCAAACGTTATTCTTGTGTTTTTTCCTCGTATCCTTGGTTTTAATATGTTGCTCCATGCAGAGCGTTTGCATTCCCTTTTTGACTACGTATTCTTACGTGAAAATTGCTTGTTTTGTTTGTTCTACCACCTCTTAAGGTTTTCTTCATTTTTTTCTGAATCATCCAGTATATTACGATTCTTTTACAAGACGGGGTTCACATATTAAACATCTTAGTAAAGTAGCTCCAGAGGTTAATTAAAGGAAAATACTAATGAAAACTCATTATATATATATATATATATATATATATATATATCTTAACATAATAAATATGAAGAAATATTAAATAAATGCTGCAAATGGTTCCCAAATCTTAACATTGAATAATTCATTAGAAGATTTTTTTTAAAATAAATTATTACTTATCCGAATCATAAAGCTTATTTTTTTTAAGAATTCCGAAACCTATTTTAATCTTCAACTTATCTTTCTTGTAATGAATAAATTAAATTCGCAATTACCTTTTAAACAATTATTCATAATACATTTCCGGGTTTTCTAAGCTCATGGCTTATGAAAGAAAATTAGAGCGTAAACGTTTTGTAAATTCATTGTATTCATTAGAAGCTGTTATGAATGTATACTTTAAAAAACCTTGAAAGTATGAAAGTATTAGTAAATAAATTATTCAAATACGAGATTTTTGCACTTAATCAAGAAAAAAACTCTTATTCTTTATTTGTATATAATAGAGTTTACACATTGGGTCTTTTTAAGTTTTATAATCAAGAAAGAAAACTTTAATCATGATTCTGTAACCCGAATTTTGACTTTCAAAATAATTTAGAAGTTTCTGTAATTCACATTTCAGTAATTTCCTTCATTTCTCTTTCAGCAATGCAAAAATAAATAGATTAAAAATATTATTGTTTCATAATAAAGCAAATGATGTTATTTAAAATTTTACTTGTTAAATAGTCACAAAGCTATAATCGGATAAGCTATGCATTCAAGAATATAGATATATATGAAACACTTTTATAACAATTAAAATAACATCATTTGACATGAAGTTCGAGTAATTTTCTGTAAATAATTAAAAAGATGTTTTTAATTTTTTCAAATGTGTATATATTTGCTTACCTTCAACTTACATTTCAAAATATTTCATAAATATCTTCAGAAAATTTTCTCAACACATATTTCATTTTATATCAAAGAAATTGAAAGAGGGGTCTAAATTTCTTAAGAAATTGTTTTCTGAACTCAAATAGAGAATATTTACATTCACTTGAGGGTATTGAAATAAATCTTCAGGTTAAAAAAATACTTTTACGTAATCTTGATAGTCTTGAAACTTTCTTAAAATGAAAAGTTTATGCAGGAGGATTTACTCCCAAAGCACTTTTTCTCTCCAATAAAAGCGCAAAAGTAGCTACTTTGAATGCAAAAGATGAGATAGAGGAGAAAATATAGCTCTGCCAAGAATAATAAAATATGACTAGTATTGCAAAACTGAGTTCAAAATTTCATGAAACAATAGCTATGTTCAAGATGCTTTATTTTTATTACGAAAACAAAAAGCTGAGTTTCTACATATAAAATGCTTTCTTTTACTATTTTAAATTCAAAATATAATTATCTTTCATTTATTTTTATTGCTCAAATGTATAATTATATAATGTATTCAAAAATGAATGAAATGACGAGGAAAGAGAAATTCGTATGATTTAACAAGTACTCCATATATATAAATCATGAATATGTGTATATACGTTCCTTACCTTTTAAATTTATGACAAGTAACTCCAGAATAATAATAAGTCAAAGAATATCGATACGACTGTTTTATTTCTGCGCTTGCTGCCAAAATTCAGAATAATATTAAAAAACTTTAAATATATAGGTAAAATTTAAATAACAAATACCTTATTTATTCTGATGTCTTATTTATGACGTGTATCATGATTTACCTTCCATCCAAGGCAAAATATAAATGAAATTCAATTGCCTTATTAGCTTTAGCTGTCACACAGGGCAAAAGAAATGTGACTCCATTTTTTTAAAAAAAAATATTTGACTTTAAAATAGTATTTTGGCATAAAGATCAATTCGAGATTTAATGAGACAAATTTTTCATTTCAAAATTGTGTGCACGTTGTTTTAATGTAAAATTTCTCTTTTATCGAGAAAATGTTTATCGAAAATGGACTTCCTATGTGATGGCAGTTGATCTCTTTCATTTTATTTTAAAAACTACGATTTGAGATTCTACTTGTTTGATGAAAATACGTTCTAAATCTATTTTTGTTTCAGCGTTTTCGTTTGACAAAACAATTTTTTTATTAATTTATATTTATGCAGAAGGTAGCTCTTTCCAAAGCTTGTTTAATAATTACTAACTACACTTTTTAACAAATATTTTAGAAATTAGCATCAGAAAGTTGAAAAATATCCGTCTCCGTTTCTACGAACAATGATCCCTTTGAGCTGTTAAATATTAAAATTATGAATACTTATTTTCTGATTAAAAATTATAAAATACGTAAAACTTTCTGCGTTATTTTTATCATTTTCATTTATTTCAAACTATTAAATTTATAGCTACTGTACCCTGAATCAACACATGAGGCATTTTAAACAGTATTCTATATGGCTCTAGAAAAATTGCATTCATATTTTGTTTTTCTCTGTGCATAGGGTAATGTTTCAATTTTTTAAATACAATTTGTCGAGATTAACATTTTCAATTTAGCCGAATGATCTGATTTATTCCAAGTTCTGAAAAATGTTTACCATAAACCAGTAATTTATGCATTTATAAAGGTTAAATAATCCAGGTTTATCAACCCGTAATAAAACAAAAATATCAATAAATAAAACTGTTTGGGTACCTGTTCTGGTATTATAAACAAAAACAATTACAAGTATCACTTTTTTACGATTTGTTTCCATCTCAGAGTTGATACTCAAAGGAAAAGAGAGTATCACGAAGTAAAAAATAAAGAAATAAACAAAATAAAATAAAATAAAATAAAAAAAACCTTACAGAACGCCTTCTTATCGCATGGGAATGCATAAAATTTTACGTGTCCTTTATATTACCAAAAGAATACGAGCTTTCTGTGTTTCTTTTTGAAAGATTAGAAGAAACTCACGAGAGGTTAGATCGTGAGTACGATGTGAGAAGTTCTAACACGAGAGAGATTGCGGTTGAAATTCATCTATACATGAACACCTACTACAATTCAAAAATAAAGTGCGAAAAAAAACGATAAAAGAAACAGAGAAAAAGGAGGTAAGGAATATAGGGAAAACCCATTATTTTGATGAAGTACCTTTTCCTCTGTTTGCTTTTCGAAAGGAGAAGTCTAAACATATTTATAAAACAGAGATTTAAAAAAAATTAAGCTGTTGGTTATATCATAATTACATTTTGAAAAGTTAGCATTTTCAAATTAGATGATGAGTTTTAAATTAACTTAAGTAGCTTCAAAGCTAATGTGAAACCAGAAACTCGCACAAAACTCTGAACTAAGTTCTAAATAGCCATTCTCTTTTCACTCTTAACTTTGAGTGGACTAACTAGTTAAACTAAGACTCAACTTAGCAGAGTTGAGAATGCAAGTCGTAACTAAATTAATACATAAATTAGAAAATTTTTCTGTCAAACTTCAATACACTTCTAAATCTAATCTTCTAAATTTCTAAATCTCGCTAAATCCGGATCAGTTATAGTATGGTCGACTGCATTTTCATTACAATTATAGATGATGCTATTCACTATATTCATTTCTTTATTCGTCAGCAACTAAGAACGCTAATGTATATACTAAATTAGAAAATGTAGTTGTATTCCATTATTAGCAAATTTTCATAAGCAACATCAGGAAATAATCGTTTACTCACTGAAAAAAATAAAAGCGGGAAAAAATTAAAAATCATGCTAAATAAAGCAACAAACAAATAAGAATGAACCTCATACAAATGCATATTAATAAGGTTTTAAAATATGTTTATAGTAAACTTTTCTATATGCATAGATTATTAATACATTTTTAGAAAGGATATGATAAAAAAAATTTAAGAAATGCAAATACTTTTGGAGAAAATTATTGGCAACAGATATGATTTAAATTCTAAATTACCGTTTCATGCTTTCGAATTTATTCGTCTTTCAAAACGGAGGATATAAACAAGTGGTAAATTGAAGAATAGATTGTTATATTTTCCAACGAGAAAAATTCTTATTTCGTAATTTAAGGTAATTGAGACAGTTTTTGCAAATCATTTTTTAAAAATTGTTTTGTTAAAAAATTAAGATCACTTCACTAATTTCAAAGAAATGTTATACATGAGAATTTGATAAACATAAAATCGAATTTTAAAATTATAAACACATTTACAACTCTTAGAGAAAAATATCTGTCTATGCGTTTTCCTCCAAATATAACTTTTTAGGATTCTGGTACACCTCCACAAATTCTACTTTATCCATACAGCTTATATTTTCCACATTACAAAATATGTTTATATCCTAAACAACTTAATTTTTTTCTAATAAAATTTCACAGTTTTAGATATAGCACAATATTGGTGTAAAGTTATAAGAAATAGGAATATTGAAATTTAAAAATTTTATTATATTAAATTTTTGTAAATATTATGTTCAGTGTTTTGAATGTTATGTTTATAAGAATTCTACAAGTTTTTAAAGCTATAAATGCTGCGAATTTTAATGAAAGATTTATCTAAAGGTGAGTACACGACTACACATGCAAATACAGCTCTTGATTATTTTTTTTTATTATTATTAATTGCTCATACAAAATTATTTATGTTTATAAATGGTATTTTCTTTAAATAAACAGATACACAAATATACATATACCCCATCGTTAAAATATGACTTCTATTGCTCTTAATTTTAAAAAATGAGGATTATTTAAACTTAGCATAAAATAAGTTCATTTTTTCTTGTAGAAGGCTTCTCATTTGCGATTAAAATGATGTGAAAAACATGATGAAAAAATTTTCAGAGTATAAGTTAAGTTATTGATGATATTATTTTCAGATACTGAAATTAAAGCAAATGATAAATAATTCAATTAAATATATCTTAAGAAAAGTATAACTATTATTCCAACAAAAAATATAGGGAATATTAAAGCATATGGTTTTACTTAACAAAGATTTTTCATTCGGTATTGCTATTCTTAAACACGATTTGCTTTCAGTAGGACGTAGTAGGATGCAATTTTTACATATTTCTCTGACACAAAATACCTAAGGTAAGCTTCTATGAAGTCCGCTTTTTAGAACAACTTAGAACTTTTTTATAATTCCCCCGAAAATACGAAAAATATCCAGATGTTACTGTTCTCAAGGGTTAGAATATACTTCCACCTAACTCTGAAGTGAAAGTATACCCACTCCGGGATCTTCCACTTCTACTTTGTGTACTTATTTTTAATCATACTGCGTTAATTTATAACTGAGTGCGTTTATTTATTAGTAATATCTCAATAGTTGCAAAAAACGATACAAAAACATATAAAAAGAGTGAAACTTCTAGAAACAATTAATTTGGGAAGATATGAATTTATGAAAATTCTGCCTTCATGCTCTTGATTTCAGGTATATTTGCTGCAATCACGGTGAGCAGTGTTAATACATCATGTTTATCCCTGCATTTTTTTTATACCCAAAGGCCTATAAAAAGATGACATGCGCTCATTAAGCTATTTGAATATTCGTCCATGTCCAAAAAATACTTGTTTCATTCCACTATGCACATATTGAATGGAAACAGCTGTTTAATTCTTACTGCTAGTATTTCAATCCATCAGCAAATGGAAATTAACTTATGAAGCATCACCAGACTGTATAATTTACATGTTTTGTTTACGAGCATCTATTCAGTCAATATAAAATCTGTGAGAATCTATGATGAACCACAGAAATTCCTATGAAGATCTTGGCTTATAGTATCGAATAAAAGGAGGGAAAGGAGGGAAAGAATAACAAATTTCATAAAATATTTCATTTCTTATTTATGATATCATTGTGATTACTCGTATCATAAAGGGTTTTATAAACTGTACTATACAGGTTTATCAAAATGAATGACCCTGTTGTAAATCTTTATTTTTGGAACGTTGAAAATCTCGTGAATGAAAGTTATGTCGCTGACAGAGGTGTATCCTATAGTTTTAGGATATCGCTACTAAATGCCTCTCCAAGTAAGAAAGATTAAGAAATCGGGCATGAAAGTTGTTAGCTGACAAGATAGCTTCCACTCCACAGAAGACTTTTTGCATACTTCAATTTAGCCAGACAAATCAGCATTTTCAGTGTAGCGTGCTTTTCGTCTGTGTTTTGGGATTAATCCTCCATTGGTATAAGCAGTTTGAGAAAACTGGTTGTTTGTGTAAGCGTAAAAATCCACTTCTAATGTTCAAGTGGAAAGAATTTCGCCTGCTTCTTCTAATGCTCAGGCAGAAAGAATTTCGTAAGTGTTTCAGAGTATCCCTCTAAAATCGATACACAGTGCCAGCAGAAAACTTTTAATTCCTCATCTGATTGTCAGCACGTTTTAAGGAAGCGTTTTGTGTACAAACCATATAGATTACAACTAGTGTAAGCTCTTCATGATGAAGATAAGCAGAAACAACTGCAATGATATCTAAGAGGGCTTAGAAAGCGATGCATTTTTAACGTGGTTAATTTTAGTGATTAGGGGGCGTTCCATGACAGCAATGTCGAGGGCAAATGGGAGCTGCAGAATTCTTACGAAATCACACAACATTAAAGAGATTTACTAAAAATCAAAGTATTCTGTACAATTTCTCAAACAAAATTTTATGGTCCATTCTTCTTTGCGGAACTCACTGTGACAGGAGATACATACCATGACATGCAACAGTTCTGGATTTTTCCACAACTTCATGATGACCGTGGTTATTTAATTTTCCAGCAGGAAGGGGGCCCTCGTTACTGGTACATAGATGTGAGAAAATGCCTTAATGCTACACTGCCACAACGATGATTTGGTTGTACGGGTCCCCGAGGTAATGTCCTACAGTCGTGTCCTCCATAGTTTCTAGACATTACTCCGCGTGACTTTTTTGTGGGGATATATGAAGTAACATGTTTTCGTACCATTGTTACCTACAAACATCGAGAACCTAAAACATCGGATATTAGAAGTAGTGGCATTCGTCAAAACAGTCCCCATGCACAAAGTGTGGGATGAATTCAGCTATTGTCTTAATGTTATATATACAGTTGGAGGTAGACACATAAAACATTTATAATTCTACCGATGAAACTTTAGTACTTTGAGAGTTTTTTCACTTTGTTCCGTTACTTTAGTATGTTTCCATTAAAAAATATTTCGGTTCAAAATTGGGTCACTTTTATTCATCCTGTACCTACAGAGTGGCTTTAAATGTATTATTATTCAACAATGTTTCAAAATAATGGTTTGCCTGTCTATTTTTTAACCTCAAACTTGTAAAATAGTTTTCATAAAGTATTAAAAATTTAAACACCGCATTTTTGTATAAGTTGCTGTGCTCTAATGACAGGAAAAAAATATATGTCATAATTACTTCATATATTTTGATGCTCGTAAGTACTTTACAATTTATCCTATGTCTAAAAGAAACATATTAAGATTTAGCTTTGGAGAAATAAAATTTGTTTTGTTTATAAGTTTATGTGAATGCCGTTTCATTAAAATAGAATATTAAATATATTTTTGTGTCTTCATATTTTAGAATGATTATTCTGAACTTGATTTGTAACTCTTTGATGACCTGAAACATTAAAAACTGCATTAAATAAATTTAAAAATAAAAAGTTGGTTGAGATTTCTAATACTTTTTTTAAAAAAAAAATTATCATTACTATTTATGCAGTTTTATGCACAAATTTCTTGGAAAGCTGTGGCATATGTAAGTTTATCATTCCAACATCAGAACAATGTTTTATTCTTCTTTGCAATAATTATAATGCAGATAAACAGGTTAATAACTCAAATAGCCAGTTAACGATTTAAATTAATCGCATTGAGCCTTAGACATGGAGATAAATAGTTTCAACATAGCAAAGACCACATTTTATACTAATATATTCAGCTAAATGAATATGCGAGCCATTTTAACAAGTTAATCCGTCGCGTTGTTTTGACTTTCACTTACTTCTTCATTTTTCTTTTAAGAAACTTAATAAAAGTTACGTAAAGAAACAATTAAGTATTAATTATTCTAGATAACAGCCATCTTAATTTTCTGAGCACCTTCATGCAAAGGATTTATAACATTAATGGCTTTGAAGTAGCTCCATAGTTTCATTTTCTAATAATCATTTGAAATGTATATTAACATTCATAAATCCTTCTTTCCTTATAGATTAGGGTCGTCATCTAGGAATAAGCAGTTCCGTCTTTGGGTAACAGTCAAATAACTGATTAAAACTGAAACATTAATAACATCCGCCAATACTCGAAAGGCCTACTTTGGCATGCTAACGAGTAACTGCAAGGATTATTCTTGGTTAGGAATAATTAATTTACACATCACAAGATATACATATACCCTTTTCGTATTGGCCCAACCCTGTTTGACACACAATCTCGGGAAACAGGTATATCTACGTACCTTATATCTATTGTAAATGCAGTCATAGAGCTAATCGGAAATTGTTTCATAAATGGAAATTAATATGCAAACGTTGAGGAAGAGGGGATATGCTAAATAATGATGTTGTGACGAAGCTGCCAATTTGATTGGATCAGACTCCTGCAGGTACCCGTGGTTAACATCAGAAAGGCCAGTGATGATAATATAGCAAATATAGTGTGAATTTGGCTATGTACGAAGGATTATCGTAAAATTTTAGCTATTACTAAGAAATAATACAGATATCTGGATAAAATTTATTCTGCATATTAATTGATCCTTATATATACAGTGTTGTAAATTACAGCTATTCAAATTGATTTGTTTGCTTTTAGGAAACCATAGATTGAAGTAACCGCAGTATCATAAAGATTTAATGATTATCGCCGGGTATCGTAAAGTTTTAATTATTAATAAAAATAACTGAGATAGAAACTTAATTTTAACTTATCATTCTTAAGACTTCTCTTCGTAGTCACCATCCAGAGTTATACGTTTCTCTTAGAGTTTCTTGACCTCTTGAAAGCCTTCATTGTAGAACTCAACAGATTGAACTCTATTTTCTTCATGCAGCGGGTTACTTCAATCTATGGCTTCTTGAAATCGAAAAAATCCACATTAATAGTTGTAATTTACAAAAATATGTACATAAGAATCAATTTATACGCAGAAAAAAATCTTATCTAAAAATATCGGCTATATCTAAATGATAATTAATACTTTCCGACACCCTTTTGTATCTATTGTAGTTATGTTTTGTTTTCCTTTATTGAAAAGATTTATAACATTGCTGATATCACCAACATAACAGTATCTCTCTGCAAGAATCATATACAAGTGTAAGCTATCGTTTACTTTAAAATTAATAATAATTATAAATTTAAATTAAAACTAAGTAAACCGTACATTTCCGAATACAGGTAGATTCGTGTATATATATATCGAGAATGCGTTCCCCCCCCCCTCTTTTTTTTCCAAAAATTTATAAAAAAAATTCAAAACCTGTATATGAGCCTAAATAGAAAAAAAGGGGGAGTATACGAACTTTAAAATATTCATTCGACATTTTTATTTTTTTCTTACATAAAGGTCTCATTTAAAACACTCAAAATGTAGGTTAGAAAATTAAAGTAACTTTCCTCTTTCATTGTTATTTTTATGAGCGCATTATTTCCGGTATTTTATTATTATTTATTATTTCTAGCATATAATTATTTAATTGCATTTTCCAAGTTTTTAATTACCATTTTACGACTCAAATTCATAGATTTTCTTGTTAAAATTTATCAATGGCTCATATCAACTGACTTGGGTGCATTCAATATGATCAATAAAATCTGAGACACCTGCGTTTATTATTTAGATCAACAGACTAGACCTCACTCTTAGAATCAAAAAGAAACTCAACAAAATAATAAAATTTATTTTGGAGAGAAGTAAAGAAATAAGTATAAAATTCAAATCAGATTAGTAGCAAACTTTCTTGAGAGTAATAAAACAAAAAAAAGCATTACCAAAATACGTCGAACGTTAAGTTCTAGAGGACATTTTGAAATTGAGACAGAATCTTTATTTTTTACATAAGTCTTTTGCTTGCTAGATAGTATTAGATATCTCTTTTCATATTTTCGTAGGCCCCTACTTTTCTGAAATAACCTTCTTAGGTTGTTAAGTAAATCGAAGATTTTCTTAACTTCACTCACACAATGACTATTTACAAGAAATCCATTAAGTTAAACTCTTATCATTCTAATTCCTTTATGTAGGAGTTTGAGCAATCTTTCTTTATATCAGGGGTTTTATCTCATTCGCATTTGTTCGGGTTTTAAAAACAATCGAAATTTTCTAAATTTTTAAGAATCCGGTAAAGATAAGACACACCAACTTAAGAGCACACTTTTATTTGTTTGAAATTGCACTGGGGACAGTTTAGACATTACTAGAGAATTATTTCATTTGTTTTGAACATTATACCTAAATAGTATTATTCTATTATATCAAGCGTTATTTCATTGAAAAGTTTATATATACTATGAATAGCTAAGGCTGCTCTCACACGAAAAAGCCTAATTTTCTCATTAGCAAAATACAGAACGATAAATATTACCTAATCTGAACTTATATCTTAGTGAATTATGTATTCAGAATTGTACTTTATTTACATATGAGTGTATCCACAAATTTTAACATTTCGTTTCAAAACTATATTAACATCTCTAATTAGCAAGAGACACTGTAAATATGAATGGCTTGGAAGATAAATATGCCATTTTTAAAGTTAATTTCATGTATCATTTTTCAGCTGAAGGCATAAATTTTATTTTAATTAGCGATATGTTCTAATAGAAAGCATATTCTTCTTAACATAAACCTTGAAAAGCGCATAGTTTATTTCAAACATATAATTGATAAGTAATTTTACCTATAAATACCATGTTCCGTTTGTAGAAATTTTCTATTAATATAATAATATTTTTAGAGCACTTAATGTATTAAGCAAGCATTATTTTAAATTGCATCATTGGATATTATATTTTTCCATTCAAATGTTTCGGAAATTCTCCGTAAAATAAGCATTTTTAGAACTACGAATCTAGAGACCTATTACCTCTCGTTAGCATTAGGACTTATACTCAGCACACTTAGAAATAATGCTTTATTCTATTTATAGAAATTATTTAAAATTTTCCTAAATTCTATTAACTTTAGTTGAAATACATTAAAATATATATAAGCTAATCTATAGATGTTTGCATATACTTATGTTTTATATTTCTGTTCTATTAGTCAAAACTCTAATGGCTTTTAACATGGACACGAGTACAGCGCAATAATATTTATTTTCTTCTGGGATATTGCACTTTTGGTACAGCAAACGTCAATAAATTGGATTTAATAAATTCCAGGAATGTACGTAATAGTTTGATTTGCTTTTTCTACTTCTCTCTTTTTCCTTAACATAAAATTTTTTATGGAATTTCAGGTAACCTTGCAGTGATCTCAATTTAAAATGAAATAAAATTTATGCTTATTCCGTAAAAACCTTTTTAAAACGGTCTTTTCAATTTTTCTTTGTCAATGTTTGACTTTCTGTATTTTTAAAGAATGTTGAGAAATCAAAAAAATTTTTAAAAAAAAAAACAGTAAAATGTATATAAGCTAATCTGTGGAACACAGTAAAATATTTATAAGTGTTGCATAGACAATACCTATTTGAAATAAGGAAACGAATATTTTCAAACTGCTTGGTGGAGTACGTTAATAAACCTTTTCCTTGGACTTAATAATTTTAATAATTTTTGAGTAAAATTTCATCTTTGAGAGCTCTAACTCATCACATAAAATCTCCAAATTTTTTATGGTAATTTCTGTAGTAAAATTAAATGAAATGTTACTTAAACTTCAACAGTCTATTATCTAAAAAAAATTTATTCCATTTGGTAATGATAACAGAACAACGAAAAATAACGAACCATAATATTATCAGATACCACATACAACCATATCGCAGGACTTTGAAGAAATGAGTGTCATATATATTCATTAAATTAAAATAATTATATGAGCCATTTTCTTTGAAAGTGGTGTAAGTGTATTTTATTTTATAAGGAGATATTTGAGGTTTTGCACTTGAATAATTTGAAAAATATGGATATATGTTATTACACTAGTTTTGTATTTTTTAAATATTAAATTGATTTAAATTTATAATGTTATCATTTTTTTAAATGTGATTAACAAAAATTTATATTTTTAATGACTTCAAAATGACTTACACCACTTTCAAAGTCAGCCAAAAAGTAAAAATCTTACATTTACAAAATATTAACTATGGAATCTCAATTGAAATAAACCACAATTTATTTTTATGAAATTTTTATTAAATACTTCAACAATAAAAAAATAAAAAGGCTTTATATCAACATTTTCATACAGTGACTTTATATTCTATAATATACGGGGGAAAACCGAGATTCCGGGAAACTATAAAAATGTTTATGTCATTTACAATGTTGCCACACATATAAAAATGCCCTAAAGAAATTATGTTGTACATTTTTGAACTAAATAGTAGTATGTCTGTGAGGAAAGTGGACTTACACCATTTTCAAAATAATTATATTTGTAACTTCATTAACTACGAAAATTAGTAATGATAAAAACAGCAAAAATTTTGACAGATTTTTGTTGGAAAAAGTTTATAAATAAAAATTTCTTAGTAAATTGTATTTATTTTTATCATTAACCAATTTTGTCAAAATGTACTTACAACCTTTCAAAGAAAACGGCTCATATATTAGCAATAATATGAAAATAACTCGTGTTAAATTTTTAGTCAAAGCCTGTATCTCTTGCAATTATATTCAGATTGCATCAGAGTTCAAAATCTCCAATTTGTCTAATTTTGAGTTACTCTATATTTCATATTTTTGAAATTATCTTATCCCATACACTTATCTCTGATTACATGCTCATTTTTCAAGCATTTATTTAACTTGCTGTACTCATATATATGTAAAAAAACATGACTTTTTAGCTTAAAATTTGTTCTCGAATTTTAGCCCACACTTCCTCTCATTCGATACAGCTGAAGTTTTATATGTATGAATAGTCTCATTTTCAAAACAATACTTAGCTATGCTCAAGCAATGACAGACTTACGGGGTTGGAGGGACACTTAGAAGGCGCGCTTTATACTTAACAAGTATAGATAACTCACGAAATTGCTTTTTGGTCTTACATTTTGAGACTAAAAAAATTAAATAAAGATAAGTAAAAAAAATTAGATTCAAGCTTTTATTTTATAATGAACTAAGAGGTATAAAAATAATTTGTGTTCATAAAATAATACATAATTAATAAAATCTTGAGACGTAAATACTTCCTTTTTCGCATGTATAAATAACTATGGTTCTTAATTTATAGGTAATTATGTAGGTATTTTAGTTAAACGCCTCAAGCTTTTGTAAATTATATATCATTTTACATTAAAAAAAAATATTTTTATAGCTTTTAGTCCATTCTTTAAATAAAAGCTGGATTTAATTATTTTTGCATATAATTATTTCATTTAAGTTTTCTTCTATGTCAGCAATGAATTCAAATAATTAATATAATGTCAATTAGTTTTCTACTAAGCATGCCACTTTTGTCTTGCATTGAGTTTTTATTCAATTTTTACCTTTTTTTCCCAGGGAAAAAAACACTTAATTACTTTTTTTTGTACAAAAAAATAATTATAGGATACAAGCACAATTTCACGTTATTAAAGATGCGGAAGAGAATTACTTTTAATAAAGTTCTCAATATTTATTTTAGTCATTTTGAAAAATTCGAGACGTTCTTTTTCTCAAAGCATAGAAAATATAATTAACTCGTAATTATACATAAATACAACGGATGAAGGAAATTAAAATAAATTGCATAGGTTCCATTCGATTTATTTCATTATTTAACCATCCTCAATAAAATGACTTTGCTGTAAAGGGGGAAATGTAACAAATTATAATGTAAAACTGTAACAGCCTCGAGGACAAAATCAGAGTATTAGAATGCTGAGCGTCACACACAGTGAATAAAAAAGTTAAAGTACACAACCTTTTATCTGCCTCTTGCGTGTTCAGAATTTTCGAATATATCTATACCCATATATCTCCACCACAAATGCCCCTATATTTCCATTTTAGCTGAGGAAGTTCTATCTAACCCTCAGTTTAATTGAAATGTAACTTGAGATTATTTATGCATTAGAATAAGTGTAAAGTAAGACTAACATTTTAAAAAATACGTTAATGAATGAATACTATAAAGAATAAAAATGAATATGTATCCAGAAATCTATATCCAGTAAAGTTATGGAAATCACATATCAAAAATTTCAATGATAAATGAAAAATTTAAAAGAATGTATAACATTAACTACTGATTTTATAAAGGTGTAAGTGATGGGGATTTCGCAAGCTTAATTGCTAATTTTTAAAGGTTTGATCAAAAACATAGAGATACAATAGAATTAAGAATAAATAATGACTTTGACTTAAGAATAAATTATGAAACAATTTTCTTATTTTCGAGACCATATAAAAATTAATGCGATGAAGTCAAAATCAATGCTTTGAATTCCTGAAATTTACTATAAAAATAATGAAGAAATATTAGTACACATATTTCTTAAACTATAAATAAAAACTGAATGCAAGCCTCAGAATGTATTACAAGGATCCTTAAAAATCTCTAAAGAAGAATGTTTCATTTATTTAAAAAGCAAAATGCTACTATTACTAATTAATATAAAAGCGATGATAATTTTAAATTTACAAAAAAAAATTCTTATTTTTTTCTAAGCAAATAACATTGAATTCTATATAGAAATATTAGTTAAAAATATGTCTTAACTTCTAATTACATTACATGTTTTTCGTTGAAAATTATATATATTCTATAATTATTTTAAGTTGAAATAAATATATATTTAACTTTCTTAACAAAACATTTTGAGATTCTGAACATTATATTTGAAAGTAAATATGGAGTAACCGGGAACTATAGTTAAAAAACACATATCGCTTCAATAGCATTTGAAAGTGAGATTCTTATGTATATTTCTTGAATAAAATAAATAACTGTGATTCTAAAAAAAAATTTCACACAGGTGCAAAATTTTGCTGGCTAGTCAAATTTCTATTAGCTATTCAAGAGGCTACTGTTTTAGTCATTGACAAAATGGTCACTCGAGCCGTTTTCAAACTAAAATGTTTTCTGAATATCTTTTCTGGCCAATCTCTAATCAATCAATCAAATAATCAAATTTCCATTTCGTTGTCATATTACCGTTTGCTTTAAGTTTAAAGTTTAATTGAATAATTTAATAATCACTAATAAAGACTAGTTTTTAGTAGCATTTTAGTTCTTTTCAAAGCTTTATATGGAACATATATTTTTTTAAATTTTTTCAAACCTTTTTTTGGCTATGTTAAAGAATTACAAAACATTTTGGTACATTCCTCAAATATTTTGCTTTTCATAATTTCTTACATAGTTTGCAAAACTTGATACAATTTAAAAAAAAAAAACGTCATATCTAGAAATTCAATCTACTTCAAAGAAGTTTTGCATTTTGTAAAATATTGATTAAACTAAGATAAAACGGCTGAGATAGCGGTCGATAGTTAATCTGATATTTTTATTTGCTTTTCCTATTTATATTCTGAAATATCAAGAAGCTTCGCTGATATTGATTCACACTATTCATTCTTTGGGAATAAATTTGCGTATTTGGTAGTTCCATAAGCTCCCAATCTTTGAAACTACCGCATACCCCGAATAAAATAGTCTAGATGTAGTCAATACAGTTACCGTAAGCACAAACTTTTCCAAATATGTATATTAGATTTAACAACTAATGCAATGCAACAGAGAAAATCCAATTTATTATTCAAATATTTAGTAAAAGAAAAATTATTTTAATATTGTGTGGATTAGGACTTAATCTTAATATCTTATTAAAATTCAAAAGAAAATTAGCCTTGGGAAGTAATTTTAATGTAAATGAAATGTATATATGGAATACTTATTTTCCTTTTTAAGAATATTCATTTGAGAATAATTTTTCTTAATTAATAACATTTCAAGTATTTAAAAATAAATATTAAATTTATTGCATTATCTCCAATTCGTATTCATTTTTTTTTCAACTGCATTTTTGGAATTTTAACATTCATTTTTAAAATTATGACAAGAAAAAATTTAACGTAAAATACGAATAAAATGAGTGATACTGTATACGTTACGTTTATATATTAGTTTGTATAATTTAAATTTTAGTAAAATTTTGTTATAATATTTGTTATCACGCATATAATGCAGAATTGTAATTCCGTTATGTATAACGCTTTACACATTTCGGAGAAAATAAAGCTTAAAGAAGTATTTAACAGAGAAGCCTTCCAACAAATATACAGCCAAATTGATACCTTATTTTTAAATTATGTTTTCCAAATTTTATTGTATGACAAAACCAGGATATTACTTAATTACTGTTTTGTCAAATGTAAAATACGGGTCTGAGGATGAATCTTGGCGTGGTGGAAAAGTTAGGAGAGGAGGGTGTTAGTTCAGGTGTCGTCCTCGTCACTTTGCCAAGGTTCAAAATTACGAGGTCCATCGCCAATAGTCCTCGTGTTGCTTCTAGTCCGAGGTTAATAAAACCAAACCAATCTGATTATGAATCATTTTAGAAAATTCAATCTCAAATAAAATCCATGCATTTGTTTTGCTTAAAGATTAGTTGAAAAAACTGATACGAGTAATGTGTGTGTAAAGACTTTCCTTTAAATATTTTATATATATATATATATATATATATATATATATAT
>BMAW01068237.1:860328-876983 GCA_019974015.1 Nephila pilipes
TAATAATTTAATTTACTAAATTTAACCATTCTCTCCTTTAAAAGATAATGTTCATTCGTATTTCCTGATCCCCTTCCAAAGTATCCTTTTATTTACTACATCACGTGCTCTTAAAACTGGTTAAATCCTTTTAAACCAATTATAAATCTGTCAAAACAATCCCTTCATATTCCCTATCTATTATGATATTTTCCCGGAATCCCTTTATCCATACCACGTGTCTCTGACGTTTCAAATGAAATTTCTCTCATATATTAACACAAACACAGCGAGAAGCGCTCTCTCCTCTCTTCTTGCTCTCTTATGATGCAATAGTTTGAATCAAAAGGCGGAGTGGAAATGGTCTCTCTCTCCGCTTAAAATAAAAATTCCGTGAAAATTCAATACACCTCGACTCCGTTATTTCCATGACTTACATTCAATAGCTAGCTGTACACAAGAGAAAGATGATATTATGTTACATTCAAAGCCGGCAGGATTATATATATATATATACACCCAACTCTTTTTTTACACGGTAGATACGTTCCTCAAAAAACCGTACAAAAAAAATTCTTGTTAAAAAATACATGCGACGTATTGGGAATTTGGAGATATGTTGCACAACTTTAAAAAATAGTGTAAGACGAAAAAAACTCTAAATATTTTCCCAAAAAACCGAGCAAAAAAAGTAATCATGAAATCCATATTACATATTTATAAAACAAAAAATAATTCATTTTTAATGCAAAAATAGTTTTAATTAGTGTACAGTGAAAATTCAATCTATATGTATATACAACATATAAAAAATCAAATTTAAATTAGGAATAAAACTACTAGCTAACAACTATTCATCGCTTCTTGATAACAAGCGTATACGTTTATTACTAACTGGATCAAAAATGATATCATCAGTAGATGTGTCAGATATGTGTAGCACAAACTGTCGGTTTTGATTCAAATGACGAATTTCGTCCTTTATTAACGACCTCTTTTTTATTGTTGTTGTTAAAGTCTGTCATTAGCAGAGAGGGGGGTCAAGTTGCTTATATAATTCTTGATATCCTGCCAAGCAAAACTTAAGATTACGTTGAAATTTTAATGCACGCTTAAAATTCTTTGTCAGGATCATTAGTAAGAAAATTTTCCCTACTTGTAGCAAATTTCAAACCCTCGCGAATTAAATCAGCTATTAGCCGATTTGATTCTGAACTTAGTTAATACCTGAACATCTTCGACTTCATCATTATCGACTCATTTATTATCATAAACTGTCATAAATTCGATCAAATCGTCCTCATCCAGAAGGCTTTCTAGCATGAATTCTTCGATGTCAGCCGTTTGCACATTGTTGTAATCTTCGCCACCAATTGCATTACATAGAGTTATAATTTCAGAACACGCAACTGATTTTTGTTCTACGAAATTTCCACTTTTAATGCATGCTGGCAAAAAAAATTTCCAACAAGCATTTAGGTCGATTGGCGCAACTGTTTGATGGCAAAAGAAGCATGTGTGTAATACAATACATAATTGTAATTTTTTTTTCTTCCACAACTGTCAAATTTCTTTTTTCCACTGAGTCTAAAATATTTTTAAACGTTTGCTTTATGTGGTATATTTTAAAAGCTTCTATATTACCCTTATCGAGTAACTGAATCAAAAAGGTGATATTAGGCGATAAAAACAGCATTTAAATATTAGGGAGGAAATTTGGGGGAATTTGTGTTAGAAAAAAGATTTGGGTAAAAAAGTATATTGGTGAACCATGTTATTTCAAAATCATGTAAAAATTGACCGTGTAATATATATATATATATATATATATATATATATATATATATATATACATAAGAAACAATTAGTTCTCTTCATACAAAATGTGATGCATAAATGAAGTTTCGGATTTCGGAATAGTCTATAATCTATGATAGAGAGTTTATGTGAATAAATTCTAATAGAAAAGCGAAATTTTATTCATAGGAAATAATAATATTATTTGTAATGATTACAAATCTAATTTTTATGTTACGTGTTTTAAGTTCTTATAGTAACTTAAAGCTTTTAGAATTCTTTGACAAAAATTAAATAGGTAACATAGTTCATGAACTTAATATCTAGTATTTCTAAATGTCTGTAAATAATTTCATTAACATTTTTTTTCAGAAGAACTGGTTTTCTATATGCAATGTTTGCCATCTACTAATTTATGAACATTATTAAACATACATAATATTATTCATTTACAATTTATCATACATAATATTATCAATTTTGAATTTATCATACATAAATTTATCAATTTTGAATTTATCATACATAATATTATCCATTTTGAATTTATCATACATAATATTATCCATTATAATTTATATTTTTCGCATTATTTTCGTATTTCTTTTTAAATTAAAATTTAATAATTAATGATATAAGTTCTTAAAATTAATTTAATCATATCTATAATAAACACAGCATTGAAGCTTCTTTTTGAAGTATTTAATATGAAAATTGTCTATAAATACTGGTTTAAATTACACACTTGCATATCTAATTTTTACGTAAGATATTCAGGATCTATTTGCTGTAATTAATCATATGTGCTAAAATACCGGAACAACTTAATAGTAACTTGTCTCGTTTCTCACGTGACCTTTGTCACGTTTCATCTGGTTGTTTTCCCAGTTCTCCCTTCTAGGAGTCTGAACTCAGACCTTTTCATAGGTTTTCAACCTCAAATTCGACACATTTAATTGTTCAATTGATACGGTGTTCTATAACATTGAGTGTTTTCATTTTTTACTGAGACATACATTGTATGCATTTATTGTAGCGCTTCCATTGATATGCAGGAATTTAGAACACAACGCGTGACTTCCAACAACCAATTCTACTCACCCCTAGTTCAATGGATCTGTCAGTTATTTAAACTGGCTTAATAAATGTTATCATTATTCTCCTCAAAGCAGGAATAAAGAGAAAAATATTGCCCTGTATGATCTGTGACTTTTATTTATAGCACTTTAAATGTCTAAGTTATTGGGTGTGCCACTTTTGTCATTGGTTGTGACTCTCCAGGTTAAGAGGGACCACTTCCTCGGTTGATTTGCTAATCTGCAGTTCCCCCCCCCCCCCACACACACAGGTAGTGATTAGCAATTTTGACTAACAAATCGAAAAAAGGAGGAAAATGACAAGTTAATTACCAAGCTCGGTACTTACTAAAATTTTTTCCTTAAGAACCTCAGTTAAAATAAAGTTTTGACATTTCTAATAACTAATTTTCGACTTTATTTATTCTTACTTGAAGAAATGAATGGATTTGTATTGAAAAGTTAATATCTTGTAGCTTTATTTTTTTTTAATTCTTGAAATGATGAATAATACATGTAAAAAAATCCCTTAAAAAATTTAAAAATGTATTTTTGTTGACAGTTTCTTATAACTTATAGCATTTCAAAATAAATAAGAATTTCAACCTTTTGAACCTTCAGACTCTTCTTGAATCCAATATTCATGCAAAGCAGTTGTGACAGTTTAACTGTCAATGAGTTTTATGATACAAAAAAATGTTTTTGAAGAGTAATAAATTACTTATCTTCCAACAGAAGGCACGTTCTTTCTAAAACAAGTGCATTAAAAATAATTCAAAACAAGAAAGATCTCAAAATGATAATTCATTCGACAAAAAAGAACAAAAACTCTTTTTTTAACATCTTCTATCCTGTCTGAATTAAAACCGGAGAAAATAAAGATTTAGAGTTTTTTTTTTTCCTTTAAAAGTCTTGAGAAGAGAAGGATTGTTGAAAATGTGCTTCCTTTACTTGTTGAAATAATATCTAGATTTAATTAATATTTCTCTAAGAAAAGAAGTAAAAACAATATTGACTTCCTCATTATGGAAATGGTAGACAAGATGTATTAAAAATGGAAAAAAGAAACTGTTTTATGTATGTTTGTTGAGAAAATATAAATGTGTTACTTCTTACTTAAGATTCGAATTTCTTTTTTCTTGAATTTTTTTTTATGAATGAAGGAATCTTACTGAATTTTTTTTTTTTTTTGTCTTTATTCAAATCTAAAATTCAGGAAATTTTTATATGTTTGTTCATGTTAAGTAATTGATTAACTAAAATTCGTAAATTTTTATATTCGTTGTATAGACACACACAGAGAGAAATTAATGATAATTTTTTTTGCAAGAAAATAAACCCAATATATGATTTATTCATAAGAAAATTATAAGCAACCAAGGTTTTTATTTGTTTAAGTCAGAAATAATATTTTTCATTTAACTTTTTTAGGCGTTGTAACACGTTTAGAAGGTATGCTAAATGCAAACCTCCAGCTGAAAACATTGTGAATAAATCCATTTCTACAAAATATATATCAAATTAATTAACAAAAAAAATATTGAAAATATTTTTTAAGATTATGCTGAGGTTTTGGGCTCTATTATGAGTCATTTTTTAAATGTTCGATCACAAATAACACTATACTTTTTTTCCTCGTATCATCATGTTGCTCGCCGTAAAACATATTTTACAGAGAGATGAATATGGAAATAACTAAAAGAAAATGAACTAGCTAAACTAAGTTGAAGGTATTTTTGGCGAATATTGAGATAGAACCTGAAAACGTTTGTTTTTCTAGAATATTCGAGACCACAGGATTCATGAGATGCAGTTATGAATGTGTGTTTGAGTTGGCCATTCATCATCGCCACCTTAAGCATTCTACCTTTATTTTGTAGTGAAAGAATTTTTTTATTCTATTAAAATTGATGTTGCTATTTGCGGTTTTCCTTACATTTATTCGAATCCACGGTACCCTAGTGGTCATGGTCACGGACTCGTGGCCGGAGGTTCTCATCGAATCTTGGGTTCGAGCCTTGATGCCTCAAAAGATTCGCCGTGTAGCCGAAAATGATGAAAGTTATATCTGTCGAGGCTAAAAGTCCTCCCGTTGACGTGGTGTGGAAGTTAGGAGAAGGAGGTGCCAGCTCAGGTGTCTTCCACGTCATTTGACAGAGGTTAAAAATTATGAAGTATTTCACGAATATAACCCTCGTGTTGCTTCTAGTGTGATGTTAATAAAACCAACCTTATAGTAATTTGAAACTTTTTCTACACGAATCAAAGAATCGTTTCTTTCTTTTTTAATTTGTTTAATCCGCTGAATAAAATATTCTCATAACAGCAACAAATAACATTAAATATATATTTAAATCCGTAAGAAATTTTAAAATTGCTTATAGCTTTTTCAGCAGATATTAAAAATTCTGAAATAATTAATTCATAATATCTTAATTACACCGTACAAAAATTACTGTCATATAACTTTTTTTAACTCTTCATTCATCTGACTTAAAAAGTAGAGAAAAGGACATTAGCATTAGAACTTATCTACGTCGATTAAAACTAAGAACATTAATTATTTAAAAATATATAAGGTACTATTTGCTTGAAGCTGGGTGTTTATAACTTCTTTTTTTTCTAAATTGATGAATAAAATAGAAATGAGCCGAAGTGTTAATATGATTTCGTATTTTATGATTATAGTTTTTGTCTAACGTTAAGAAGAAACTTTAATAGATTGTTTTGTCACTGATATTCAAACTTTAATACTCTGAAGAGTTTTGTTTCATTTTTATTGATTCCTGCCATTGATCTTGATAACAATAGAAAGTCTTCCCGAAATATGTAGTTTTAAAAAGTTTTACTATTTTTTTCTTACTTGTCATACTAATCATTTGTGTGAATAACACTCATATTGCACTGATAATTACATGCAGCAATTTATTTGTATCAACAGCATTCATAGAATGTAGGTTCTCCATTTACCGTACATGGTTATCCCTAAAAAATATAATTCCAAAAGGCAACTTCATTACTGACATAGCTTATTATAAATTTCATTCTTCCCTCTTAAAATTATATTTATGAAATTCAATGTTTTTGAAGGGTATTTAGTAAAAGATTAGCTCAAGAGAAAAATGCGTGCTTGTGTCCTTTTCTCATGATAAAAATACTTGTATAATTGACCAAAGGCTGCAGCAGTCAAATGGTCATGGTCGCGAACTCGTGTCCGGTGTTCTTTCCGTCGAGTCGGAGGGTCGAATCCTGATGCTATTAAAGAGCCGGCGTATAGCGAGGCTGAAGTACATTAAATCTACTCGAGATCCCAAGTCCTTCCAATGCGGGGCTTGGAAGTTTGGAGAGAGAGTTGCCAGTTCAGGTGTCATCCTCGTCAGTTGACCGAAGCTCAAAATTATGAGGTCCGTCTCCAAATTGTCCTCATGTTGCTTCCTAGGGCGACATTAATAAACATCAATCAATGTATAATTGACCGTATTTTTTCGTTATAACTGTTTCTTCATTAGTTTTGAAACTGTATTAATAAATGATAGGCAGGCAGCATTATTTATTATTAAAAAGAACTCTGATTGCTAATGAGATTTTTTTTAAAAGCATTATTTTTAAATTAAATCTTTTGACTTTTATGTTTTTTAATCTTTGATCTTGTAACATCTAATGACGTATATTTGAGTGAGCATTCTACATTTCTGCATACATGATCTCAGATTTAAATTAATTTAGAGTGCTTCGAAATTTTTTACTTTTTTGTCATAATTTTAAGAAATTCAAAAGTTATCAAATCTACAACGAAATGATAAATTATGAGGGTACAGATTCTTGAATTATAATAAATAAAAAATGCTTATCATTTCTACAAGATGTGTGAATACCATTCTGAGTTTTCTCATTCCTCTGCACACTGATATGTAATTTTATTAAATTTATCCCTAACACTTCATTATGATTGAAATTTTTCCTGAAAACTCAAAAATTTCAAACAAAGATTAAATTTAAAGAGGACAAATAATTTCCTTGAATTATTTAGAAAATTACTATTTAAAGAATCACCGGTTATACAAAATTAATTTATTTTAAGATTACTCTGTTGTACTCGCGTTGGGTAATTCAGTATTAGAGCATCTAAGCTGTTCAATATAATATTTAATTAACTAAGTTAACTGTGTTCCTTCGTTTAATTCCTATCATTCAAATAGAATGTGTCTGCTCTATTCAATACATAGATTTCCACAGAGAATACACGAGATTTGAAGGAATAAGTTATGTACTGAAAGTTGCTTTAATTATGTAAATGTTTGAAGAGTAGGAATTAATATTTCCTTCAAATGTTTGAAGAATTAAGTCTGATGGATACTTCTGAGAGTAAATTGTGACTGATTTATCTCAATCACTTGTAGGAAATATATTCTAAATGTACAAAATATAGACTAAGAGCTTTTATATTTTTATCAATTTTCTTTTACATTGTTTTATTTGTTCATAAGATATTATACTGAAATGAATAAAAAAAAATAATTAATTTTTCTAATTATTGTATATTCTTATCACCCAAGTGTAAGAATAACTATTTTTAAATTTAAACAATATATAAGTTATTTATACATGTTTATAGATCTTAGAATTTCTTATATTTTTATCAATTTTCTTTACATTACTTTATTAGAGATCATAAGGTAATATAAAATGAAACGATTTTCTATACCTAGAAAGTATAAAAAATAAACTTTTTTCTGATCTATATTTCTTAATTCTTTTTTACTCAAGCGGAAGAGCAACTATTTTTAAATTTGAAAAAAAAAATGCAGTGTAATTATACATGCTTATAAAATCTTAAGTTGCCTAATAAGTATGTTGAAATTTAAATACTGATCACTCACACACACACACACACCAATTGCATTGAATTGATTAAGTTAAAGTTTATAATTGCATATAGTATAATGAATATGCAATGTGTTAAATTAAAATTTCAGTTTATTTAATAAATTTCACGGTTACTTTAACAAACTCAATTACCTTCTTCAGAAAAAGGATGCTAGACTTTGCACTAAAATAATTAAAAAAATCAATATATTGTTTTTAGAGATTTGATGTATTCTATGAAAAAATGCATTTTCTATATACATCTTATTTTAACTAAATATTTTTTTTTATTTTTGAGTAAATACAGTTCTTACAATATTTTAGGGCTAATATATAATCAAAACAAAAGCCTTTTTTTTTTGTTGCTTGAATTAACGTCGATATAGAACAGAAACTTTTAGTAAGAGGAACATGGACTCACCACAGATGCATGAAAGTTTTTCGGGATGTCAATGAGATCACATAATAAGAAAGTGAATTTATCACCATTGTTTTCAGTGTCAATAAATTAAATCTGTTCTTCTCTGATCAAATACCCCAAAGGAGTATATTAGTCTCATTGAATAAAAGTAAAGTTTTTTTAAATAAATTCATCATAGAAATAATTTAATGAGATCATTTTATTTTGCATCAAATAAAATTACATTAGCAACTAAAATTATATCAGCAATAAAAATATATATTACAGCTATTGGCTCTGGTTATACTGAATGGAGCCAAATAAAACATCAAACATATGTTATATAGATCAAATGTGGAAGGAGGTTTAGTCGGAAAAAACTATTTATTGAAATTTTACCCCATAAAGGGAGCAACCATCAAGTAAATGGCAAAAGAGCAATGTTAAAAAAAAAAGAACCACATCAATTTTATTTGTTACATTCATGCTCTATATGTAATCTGTGTCAGTCAACAACACGTTGAAAGCGTACTCCTAATGGGCGCAGACAGCCTTTTTGGTTGAATGAGGAAAACAACGTAGACAATGGTGGATACTGGCTTTCAGCTCTTCATTATCTACACGTCCTTATACACGCAATATTTGAGGGAACCCGCTCAGCCAGAAGTCACAAGGATTCAGATCCGGTGTGTTAGGTATCCAAGTTGTGC
The DNA here is from genome assembly GCA_019974015.1 of Nephila pilipes. NCBI lineage: Eukaryota > Metazoa > Arthropoda > Arachnida > Araneae > Nephilidae > Nephila > Nephila pilipes. The sequence continues at coordinate 869,157 of BMAW01068237.1, forward strand.
ATCCGAGCTGTGCTGTATCACGAAAAGTGCATGAAGCACACGTTCATCAGAAAAGTGCAATCTTGCCGCAGTCAAGATTGTGTCATCATGTGATCAGTAGCACAGCGCATTAACACATTAATGTCCAAATATTCACGTTGTCTTGACATCGAGACAACCTGTACTTCCAGAAGTTTGCTGTAACGTTCACTTGTTACTGTACACCAAACAAAGCCATTAAGTGAGACTTCTTCAAAGGAATAGAATCCCGATGAAACTCGCCATGAATCCATGTTCTTCCATGTTTCATGTTCTTCCATTGCTCATTCACTTGTATCCTCCATTGAAAATACAAAGCAAAATGATGGCGTATAGAATGATCAATCGTTTTGAATTGTTGCAAACCATGCAACTTGTTTCCTTTGCACTTTTTCAATATCTAAGGCCTCGTTTAGTATTTTATTTGATCCATTGAAAATTTAAATTCTAATAAGGGATTCCTGGTCTCTTACCATTTATATTGTCCTGAACCCAAGGAACGTATAAGGTTAAGAAAACTCCTACTCTAGAGTAATGCAATAGCTAATAAGTAACGCTTTCAATAGTTTTTATATACGATGTAGTAATAAGGTTGATACACAGGAAAGGGTATCTAGACTCCCTAACTTCCACATGTTACGGGGGAATTCTAGACAGAGCTTAAGTGAACAACCTAAATTATTTCATGTTTAAAAAAAATTTTAAGAAAATTTTCTTTTATATCGTAGCAATATATATGTAAGCTTTCACCTCATTTGTGTAACATTTCAAAAGTCGTGATATGTTAAAAATTATCAAAAGTACAATTTTATGATAAAAATATCTCCAATAACGAATTTCTAAAAGAATATTAGCATGGATTTTTATGGATTATTTATCTGAAGAATTTTTACATTTTAAACCCTAAATTATCCTTGATATTGAAAAAACAATGAAGGAAGTCACATTGTTTCGATACAAATTCTTTTATTGACTAACTTCTGAGAAAGGAACTCATTTTAACAATCAGTGTGTAATGTGAGGTATATCAATCACTGAGATTACATATATTATTCTCTTTGAAATTGGGCAATTAAAAAATCTCTAGAGTATTGTTTTGCTTTATAGAAGAGTCCGAAGAATAATTTAAAGAAACTTTGTCGGAAAACCAAGGAGTGCCTTATTTTATAGTCTAGAAGCTATTTTAAGGACATTCAAGAGACTCAATTTTCTTAGTGAATAATTTTTTTCAGCTTAATCTATTGTTAATAGTGTGCCGGTGTTTTAATTTCGATCAGAAAAAAGAGCTACGTTGCGTGTCTATGAAACGTGACATACGTACCATATTTGTTTAAATGAGTATTTCTGGGATAAGAGTTTGTTCAAGTTTCATGCTTAAAAACATTAAATGTTCTTTAAAGGCAAAATACATATTTTCCTTAACTTTCTGAGACAGAGATCATTATTTCAATTTCGTCGAAAATAAGAAAATTAATTATGTAGTCGCTCTGTGTTTTGAAACTTTCTACAAAAGGTAATAAAATAAAAAAAAACATACATACTCTCATATTGAGTTTAATTCAATGCTAATGTGCGTCCTACTAAATTTTGAAAAGACAAAAACATGGAATGAAATAAAAGAACAAATATTGAGTCATAAAAACAAGATATAATTCTTCTCTCCAAATAACGGATGAAGTGAAAAAGCAATAAAACATGCGTGAAACGAAAATTAATGGAATATTCAGTACTTTAATCAGATTCAACAAAGGTAGAAAACATCCACGGGGACTTTTATCACGAACATTGTTCAGAAATAACCATTAGTACATAAATGTTAACGTGCCTGAAATTGCTTTCATTAATGAATTTGAAAAGCGTGTATCACTGCAAGGCGCAAAACATTTTTTGTGAATATATGTGTGTTAGAACATCAGATAGAATTTTCATGGGAAAAAAATAGGCAATCTACGAATTATCCCAATTATGAAAGTGCAAAAGACTGTTTTTCCTCCAATTATTTCTGACTCTCGTATTTGTATTTCCTACAAAGTTTACATTTGTTTCACTAATATCTCGAGATCATTCAGATTTAGATTAGATATTAAATAAGATGAGCAGTTCAAATTAATTTCGTATCTAAATATTAATATCTCATTAAACTAAAAAAGTTGTGATATGATATTAAAGCAAAAATATAATCTCACATATAAAAGATCATTTGTACACATGAATTTTTTTAGTTCAATGTAATATTAGTATTCCCATTCGGTAAACTTCTTTTATCAGTGGGACTGTTATAGTTATGTTAGTAGAGTAAACCTGTGACGATGGACTATTCTCAATTTTCTCTTCACTGACCTCGTGAACTTATTAATTTAAATTGCATAAAATTACAATATCTTTCCAACTGAAATGAAACGTGAAAAGGTACATTAGATGAAGATAGAAGTGAAGTAAAGTGCATTAGAGACAATGATATATAAATGAAATAGAAATGAAAGGAACAGAGAGGCTGACGTCTTGCTGATAGAGATTTATGATTTGAATTAAAACACTTTAATTAGTTTTGTAGAATGAACAGAATTCTAGTAAAAGTATTAAACTACGAAGTTAATGTTTAAGAGAATTGTTGAATTAAGAGTGAGTGATTTGATAAGCTAAGCTTTTATATTTAAATCATAATCTAGGATTGTTGAGATAAATGGGTTTCAAGACCAAGTGACTTTTATCTATTCCCCAGTGATTATTAATAAGGTATTTTAGTTTGGTCTTACTTGTCTTCAATTGGCAGTCAGTGGTTATTGTTTAATATATTAGATTGAGGTATGGCGTAAGAGCAGAGCAATGAAGAAAGAGAGTTTCAACCCTTGATAGACAATTTCATTGAAATTCTTTGTGTGAAAAAATTGAATTGAATATAATTGTTAATAATCTGATGTAGGCTGAGCCCAAATACTACTTCAAAACCAAAATTGGAGTAAAATAAAACTTTGGACTCTCTCAATTAGACTAAGCTGTTGTGTTGTGTAATCGAGAAATTCAATTATTAGAGCTCTTATTCCGAAAAGAACATAATAATTGAAGAACTACTTATAACTTGTTACGTTGCACTCTCCTCAATTTTCTCTTCACTATCATTGGGAGCTTTATATTAATTTGAATTGCATAAAATTAGAATTTCTTTCCAACACAATTGAAATGTGATTAGGTAAATTAGATGAAGATAAAAGTGAAAGGAACTGAATTAAAAATAATGATATATAAAGGAAATAGCAATAAAGGGAGGTAGAAGCTAAAGACTTGTCGATAAAGATTAATAATTTGGATTGAAGTGCCTTAATTAGTTTCATGGTTTGAGCGACTTGCAGTAAAAATGTATTAAACTACGTAGCTACTGGTAGTGAGAATTGTTGAATTCAGAACGATTGAATTGGTAAGCTAAGACTTCATAATTAAATCATAATATAGGTTTGTGGAGTTAATTGGGATTTGAGAGAGACCAACTTTATTCTCCAGTTTTTATTAATAAAGTATTTTAGTTTGTTCTTGCGTGTATTCGAGTGGAGTTCAGTAGTTGTTAAGTAATATATTCGATTGAGATATGGCGCAGGAGAAGGCTAATGACAGGCAGACGTTATAAACTATTAATTTAAATAACTTCTGAATTGAAATGTAACTATGTATTAAGTTTTCTTTCCCCTTTATATGGAAATTAGTGGAATGAAGTCAAGTGTCATCCTTAGCACTTGTCCATGGCTCAAAATTAAAAGGTCTGTTGCAAGTATCTTATTCAATTCTTCTAGTGCAACGTAAATTCAGCAAATAAATTTTATCATAAGAGCTATTATTTGGTGAATCGTATTATCTTTCCTCGTACTTCAATGTTCAAATTTCAGAGCATTTTTTCATAATTTAAATTTATTTCATTTTAGATTATTTTAAATCATTGTTTTGTATTCATTATTTCATTGCTTTTGGTTAAAAAAAAAAGTTCAATTATTAGTTATGCATGTGTTCACTTATATTTCCCTTAATTTAATATCTAACTGTAATCTTCATAAATTATGCATGTGCGTAGGTGTTATCTAAAATTCCATTGCTTATTATTGCTAGTTCAATTTACATTCCTGCCACAGAGCTATTGCCTTTGACAAGCCAATTAATTCAAATACAACACTGCAATATATGAAAGCATCGTATAAATAAAATTTTAACATATTTTGACTGCGTAGTTGTATTGACTGCAGCTTTATAATTGAAACTCGTAATGCGTGGAAATTTTAACTTCATTAAATTGTGCAGATCAAGTTCATGTATCAAAACGTGCTTTAAATATTTCATTAATTCCCTTATTCTCATAACGTACTTGCTCCTTCGAATCAGATTTACTTGGTTCTTTTTTAAAAAAATGGAATTAGCTATGCCTTTATAACTATTAAGTGATGAAGTACATTATAATTTAATTAAACATGCATACGTAACGCATATTCTCTTTATAAAATTATTATGACTGTCATATGTGTGTATGTCTCAAATACCTTTTTGTGCGTGGATTGAAACTTATAAGAAATTCACGCATTACAAATAATATCAAAAATATTTTAAACATTTGCTTTCCAGAAAATGAAAGATATTTATAAAAATAAGTTTTGATTTTTTTATGAGTTAAAAAAAAGGATTTTGCTAACTTAAAATTATTTATAGAACTGTGATTATTTTGATATCACTTGCGAAATTCATCCAAAAACTTAATTCAAATAATTTATTTAAAACTTTTTACGTTATGATTATAAATACTGAATGTTTAATATATATCAGAAAAACATATATAAAATTACATGTTCAAAGTTTGGCTAAAGTTCCAGAAGGTAAAATATTTTTTAAATATGTGAAATTTGAGGCTTTAATTTCCCGTAAAATACTGAGGAAAGCATAATTTTCGTAAAAACTGAAAAATTATTTTCAGTTATACTTGGTACAGTAAAAAAAGAAAAGAAAACTACAATAATTAAATATTGAAACATATTTAATTTTAGCCTTACAAAAAAGTTAAATAAAAGTAAAAATTGTTATTCATCTACTTATTTATTATTATATATAAATATTTTTCGTAAGTTATTCATTTATGTGTTAAATATAAGTATAACTAATTAAAATATTATCTAACGAAGTTTTCTAACAGTAATGAATTGAACATTATGCATAATATTCTACACTTTGCAAAATTATTGAAATAAAAATTGTTTTTGAAAGAAACATATTTTTTAAGATTTAACTTGTATAAATTAGCATATTAAACAGATCATAATTGTGTGTGTGCAAAAGAACTAACTTTATCATTCGCCTGAATCTAAGACAGGGTCATAGCCAGTAAATATTAGATTGTATCTTTGAATGATGCCTAATACATATCATTAAATGATTTTTAAAAATATTAAAATTATCAAAAATGATATTTTCAAAAATGATATTTTTGAAGGAGAGAAAGTTTTAAAATTATTTTCCTTTATGCAATTTTCATAGTTCAAAACAAAATGTTTGAAGAAGTTTTAAAATACAATTCTGTTTCTTGTCAGGTCCATGATAATGTGGTTAAAGCTTTTTTGTCATATTTGTTGAGGAACAAACTTGAAGAAACTTTGTTCAAACTCTTCAATGACAAAAAGAAAATTACCTGAGAAAGTTCTGAAAGTAGTCAAAAATTACATGTAACGTGCCTGAGTTCTGTCGTGTAGTTTGTTTTGGACTAATCTTGAAAGAAACTGGAACACATGCCCTGTTCTGTTTACCACTCTCAGTGTCAGAAACAAATGACCAAAAAATACTTCAGAAGATTGAAAAACTGGGTGACTTAATTCCAGAACTTGTACATAAAAACTTTTCGAAAATTTCATGTTGAGGCGAACTGAAATCTGAGGATGCTCTGTCTAACTTCAAAATGACAATTCCATTAAACCAGAAAAGAAATGAAATTTCTAGTTTTTCATTCCAAATTAAATTCCTTTCCTAAACTAAGTTAATACACCTATCTATTCACCAAGAGACACTAAAGCGTATTCAATCCAAAGTTTTTGAAGCTCCTGCATTTATAGAAAGTTGTCTCTATATATCAGTGTTTTTAACTAGTACACTGCGATGCACTATTGAGCCATAAGAGGATCTTAGGAGTGCCCAAAAAATATTTAAAGCTCATCCGTTGAATTATTTTCCAAAGCTGTCCTAGTATAATAGACCGTATGTATTAAAATTAAAACCTTGTTTTATAACTTATCCGATATAACTGGAATGATGAATCCATTTGGCTCTTTTGTTTGAATCAACATCCTACTAGGAATTACACGAGAGAGTTTAGAACCTTTTCTAATTTCCCCATAACACTTTGGGTGAACTTAATTTTTATTTTAACATAAATCTTCCGTAATTTAGTAGAAGCGCTTAATACGAGTCTATAATAGAAGCAGCAATATATATGATGAATAAACGTATGTGCGTAGAGGTATCATAACGTTTTAATTATTACTAAGAAGTAACCGAGTTATCTAGATACAATTTAACTGCATATTAATTTATTCTTATGTACATAATGCTATAAATTATGGATATTAATGTGGATTCGCCCGGTTTCAGTAAGCCGAAAATTGAAGCACTTTAAAATATGGAGAATATTGAGTTTAGTATGCTGAGTTTTACAATATCGGTTTTCAGTATGCTGAGTTCTAAATTTCTTGACCTTTCGATGGCCGTCATCGAAAGGTCAGAAGTAATATACAGCATTATGTACATAAAGATAAATTAATATACAGAATAAATTTTATCCAGATATCTCGGTTATTTCTTAAAAATTTTTAAAACTTTACGATACCTTCTCGTGTAATGTGTCAACAAACAAATGCATATACACGAGTAAAAATACATGAGCGTTTCACTAAAATAATTATTTTCTTTTGGGTTCTTATAAATTTAATTACTTAAAACTTTTATTATATTTTAATAATATAATTTCAATTATTGTATTTTTATAACAAATTAAATGTTTTGTTTTGTGTTAAAAAATAGATATGAAAGATTCATTTTTACTTACTTTTTTAAACCTATTAATTTAGTGTGCCTCTGAGATTAGCTACAGTTTGTCATGAGAGGGGGGAGTTGAAGAACGTTGTATTAGTCTGCGGTCTTCATATGAAAGAAAATAAAAGGTGTACCATTCAAAAAACCCTCTAATATATTTTTGTTTTAATGTCTAATTTGCTTAAGTTAATGAATTCAATCTCTAAATGAACTGTTTCCTACAATTTAATTCTTTATTTCCTCTAGTATACTTAGAATAATTTTTATAGGATCTTAATTAATTAGTAAGCTCTAAAAGGGGGAGTGGTAGTAATTTGCCTATGTAAAATAATTAATTAATTTGCAATGTAAAATAATTAACCAATTATTTCCTGTTTACCTAACTATAGAATAATCAGCACTGATAAATGCTTCGGAAGTCAGAGGCTAGAGAAAAACATCAATAATCTGAAATGTTTTTATTGAAAATTTGTACAAGTAAATTGTAACAGTAAATATACAGCAAATATCATCTAACAGTTCTGATTTTTCTGATATCGTACCATATTGAAATACATGTAGTGTATTTCAATATAGAAACAAAAAAAAAGTCGTAATTTTGAGCCAAGGTAAAGTACGTTTCCATAACTCGAATTGATCGTTCCCTCTCTTAATTTCCTATTTTGATTAGTGCAATCAGGACATGAACTCATGATTTGATATACAGGAAATCATGATCGCCCGCTATATTAACTACTAAATTGTCCCTGTTCTCTTATG
>BMAW01068237.1:881983-899429 GCA_019974015.1 Nephila pilipes
CCGAACGTGGCCAATTGACATGTCGAATTCAAATTGCTTGATCCAATAGAATTGTGTGTGTGTGTGTGTGTGTGTGTGGCACAGTATTCAGCGACGGATGGAATGAATTTCCATTAACGGAAAAAAATATGCTTCTTTGCATTTAGAAGTTTCTTCAAGATTCTAAAGGATCAAGCGATTTGAATTCGACATCTCAATTGGCCACGTTCGGTGATCTTATAACGTGCCGTAATTAATTTACCCGAAATTTGGGGGTTACAATTATTAGATTACTCCTGTTAGGAGGGTATTTAATAAGAGAAATAGGAAATAGAGCAATGTCAGAGATAACCCAGGGCAAAACTGGATTAAAGAAAAAAAATTCATGACAATTATAAAAGAAAATCTATCATACCTATATATGTGATTATTTCTTTGGGTGAGGAGCAGATTTTCCTTCATGAGTCGCTTTTGGATACAAGCATTGCTATTAACAAACATATTAATAATTCTTGATGGGAGGTCAAACGGCATGAAATTTCTTATGTACACACTGATATGTACATAGGCATATATTGCCATAAAGGAAATTAAAAGATCATAAAGGTAAGTACAGTATTTCAGAGGAAGTAATTTAAAAAGGTAATAAATTGACTACATAATTAATTAAAGCATTAACAGCTTTAGCTTTAAGAAATCTCATGTGTAGTATAACTCAATTCTGAGAATGATACTAATATAATTAACTAATTTAAGCAAAGAGTTACGACTTGATTTGTATGAATGATAAAACTAAGCTTATCAACAATTTCTTTTTTTTTCCCTACATTACGATTTTTTTTTCTCAATGTGATGTTTTCATTTTTTCTCTATTCCTTTTGTTTCCCTTCACTTAAAATTTTATTCCTTAAGATTAAAAGTACTCTCCTTCTAAGATATCCTTGCAATCTTTATGGTTCTCAAAGATTATTTTATTTATTTAATTTAAACTCTAAGAATTTTTTTATACCTTATGTTACATATAACTGCACTTAAAAAACTAGATTAGAATACATATTCATGAGTTTAATAAATAAAATTAACTCTGAGAAAAAGAGCTGATTTTTCAGTTAACATTTTGTAATACAAGCTTTTGTTGACATTTTATTTTCTTTCCTTATGAATTTTTGGAAACACTTGCTCCGTTTACTACTTCCTTTGTAAAATATTAATTACAGTCGCTTATAACAAATGTTTGATACTCGATAAATTTAATGGAATTATTCTATATACTGCTTTTAAAAATTCTAATTTAATCAAACAAAATTTCTCTACTAATATATTATATTTTTAATATATTCATGAACTCTCACAAATTATTCTAAAAGCATTTATAAATTTTCCGTATTAAAATAAATTTCAGATTACATTAAAAATGAAAGCTGTTTTCATTAAATGACTATGACTCAAATACAAGAGAATATTAGTAAATCCCCAGTAAAGTACACAAACGAAACATTTTAACCACTAAATTTACACCTAATTAAGCTTTTTAGCCAATTACACGATTAATGTTCTCTACTATATTCATAAAAATATATTAGAAAAAACGAAAATAAATTCTTGAGACTGAAAATATCTTCCTTTTAGAAAACATAATTGTGAGACATCTATACGTAGACTTTATTTGAAGCTAAGAAGGAAAAAACTCCCTGTTGTGTCAAAATAGACTGACTTTGGTGGTTGTCAATGATAGCCATTGGCTCGATGGGCCAAGAATTCTGAAAAACATGCAACTGCATTCAGTCGAAGGCTTTGATGGTCAATTTATCTTCGGCGTCAAAGGCAATAGAACGTTATCCGTATAGCTCCCAAATTGTTCCTTTCTAAGGAAAAAGGAGGTCACGATCAGGAAAAGGGCTCCCTTTGGGCTATTCTGACAGCACACAAAAAGTGAAAACGACGGCCGAATTCAAAATGACTTCTAGCCGAAGGAGCAGGTGGCGATTCTGTCCATAAGGCAGTTGCTTGCAGGTATTCTCTCCTAGACGATTGTTTGTCTTATTCCATTTCGATCACTGAACAAGATTTACATCCACCTAAGGGAATGAGGTAAAAATTGGGTGGTCTGAATAAACTGTGATCATTTTTTTTTCTTCATGGTTTGCCTACAATAAGCAAAGTGAGTGTTACTCTACAAGTGTTCTTGAGAGGAAGAAAGATCAAAGATGAATGATAAAGAGTAAAGGTCATGCTTGAGAACTGAAAACTTTATTTCTAAACCTATAATTGGTTGGATTTAATTAAAAATGAATGCAAGCAATAATATAAGGAATTGTTTCCATATACAAAATTTGCATGGATTAAAATTTCTAAATATATATGTTATTAATATAATTGTGGTTTAATTTAAAATAAGAAATAGTTTTGTCAGATGACAATTATGTAATAATAATAAATTAGTTTCCAAATATTTCCTTGGAACACACTAAACTTTACATTTAAAATAATATATCATAACAACAACGTATTTATCAGAAATTATTTATATGGACATAGATATAAATACAAATAAAATTATTTTAAATTAATTTTTAAAATAGGTTTCATCTAAGAGATACTTTTGTGATTTTTGGAGATGAAAGTTTATATGAAATACATTATCTATGAATATAAAAAAGATATTCAAATTAATTTATTCAATTCTCTTTCAAATTTGCAATTTGATGATTGAAAATATAATCTATATTGTTAAATGTTAATTTTAAATTTTCAGCCATGATCCTTATTCATATTATCACCTCTTAAAGAAAAAAATTAATTATCCACTATTCTTACTATATTCTACAAATGAAATTTTGGATTATTGTAAGGGAACCGTTGGGAAACCAATACTTAAAACATATCGTAAATATTAGTGCGAGCAGGTGTGATAGACATTCTTTAGACGATATTAATAATGCATAACGCGTAAAATGTTTTTCAATTTCTTTTCTCTGGTGAAAGAGAGAAAAAATTTACCGGATCTATATCGCTCATATAATTTAACACGACTATGTGCATTACACTTGTTGCACTAAGATATACTGATGTTTAATAGACGTAGGGTTTTTAAGTTCAATTTCATTATATACTTTGTTATATCTTGACTTCAGTATAATTGAATTTTATGATAGCATATGGGTATTTTCTGACGTCATTTTGATTTTTTATTATATCTTCTGAAATATAAACTCTAGATCCTTTCGTGAAAATCATGTTTCAAAATATTGGAAATAATTCTTTTATGTATGAAAATTTGCTATTAGAAATAGCTAAAGATTTAATACTTTCATTGCTGTATTATATAATTCCTGTTCGTTTACAAAACAAAATGTAATGCGTAACTAGAAACAAATTCTCTAGCCTTGCTTTCTTACCAGTAAATACTGTGCAATATTCTTTTGATAAACGCTAAAAATTGCTTTACAAAAAAAAGACATCAGGTATGAGAAAGCACAAACATAATGATATGTTCTTTTTGTGAAGATTAAAAAAAAACCTAACCTTGAATAAAAATTAATTATTATTCAATATTTGATATATATAATTTTGAAACTTTTTAGCATCATTTTTATCGTTTCGCAATATAAGCAATTACACTGGTTTATCAAAAAAAAATTTGTCGGGGTAGATAGAATATTTTGACTTGTTTCGTCAATTCGTAATGCTTAACGCGTGACTAATTGCGCAGTCGTAGTAGCATTGTCAACCGGGTCGTGAGCTCGCAGCCGGCGCTGTTTCTGTCGAATCATGGGCTTGAGCCGATGTGCCACTGAAGACCTGCCTTGTAGCGGGGCTGAGATACGTTAAATCTTACGAGGGCCCAAGTCCTCCTGAGGGCATGGTGTGGAAGTTTGGAGAGGGAGGAGACATCTCAAATATCAATCTCGTCACTTGACTGAGGCTCAAAATTCAGAGGTTCCTCACCAATAGCCCTTGCGTTTACTTCTAAATGCAACGTTAATAAATAATCAATAAATCAATGACTAGTTGCAATGCAAAATTTTTTATTCCTTATCCCTGATTATTGTAAAATATTCATAGTTCTAGTTTTGATAAAACTTTATTTTTCTGTCTGGAATTTCTCTTATTAAAATTATACAGAATGGCTTGTCTTTTTCAAAAGAGTAAGAAGTAAAATATATAATTATATATTTAATTATTAACATCTGTATTTTGTAAATGAAGTATTTTTAGTGTTTCAATTTCCTTTCGGAGAAATAAAAATTATTGTTTTAATTTGAAACAATTTAAAAAAGAATTCATAAAAGGAAAATCAACTTTTGAGAGCTGTTACTGTAAAGAAATATTAATTTTAAATCCAGAGAAATTTTTCTTTCATTTTAACATTCATATCGATCTCCCATCCCCGTCAAAAATGAAGAATAAACTGAGCTTGTTATAAAACAAAATATCTATCAGAAATTCTTTTTGCCAAATTTTTTTTACTTTTTATAATAGATTCTATTGCATTTCGTTTTTTAAAAAAATGTAGGTCACATTAACTTTTATTAATGTGATGGAAAATAAGTTTCTCTCTGGTACCTAAAGATAGACAGAAAATCACTAGATTAACTCACATAAATATTTTTATCTGACATATTTAATAATAAAATTTATCTGTTTTATTTAGAATGATTGGATAGACTTTTCTAGGTTATATAGGCATATGTTGTTTGTCACTATCTTTAAGGTATTGATTTTTTTATGTTCAAAACTTAAAACTAATTCTTTTATACTATTTCCTGTGATCCTGCACACTTTCTACATTTATGTCAGTTTCTTTTAAATCATTCTCTACTGCAAAGACTTATAAGACTATTTCAGTTGAAAATAATGTTTTATTTCGTACATTATTTTCGATACCAAGTAAATTCTCTAAGACATTTTTCTAAATTTCATTAATCAAGTCAAACGTAAAAGTTCTTAAAGATTTTTAACAAAATTTTTATTTTAAATAAGTTTTGCAATTCAATCGCTTTAATTTTAAATATTTCTTAGAAATACAGTATGCAATGAATACTATGAAATGCATTCATTAATTTTAAAAATAGCTAGAGACTAGATAAAAAATATGGAAATATTTTTTTTTAAAAAAATTAAAGTTCGTTCTTCTTAAATAGGCTCTAATGAAATGTGTATCACGTAATTTGTTATTAATTATTGAAGAGTATAAAGTTATTCGGAAATAAAAGAAATATTCATTTTATTCCCAGACATTATGACAAATAATTAATGGATTTGAACATGGTTTTCAAGAGGAAACAAAAACATTTTTCCTTTTCTCATGAAAACTTACTGTCTCAGTCTTTTAAATCTTTAATTATATTTTAGAATGTTGAAAGCATGTTTTAAGATATATTAAACATTAGGATTATTTTTTGTAATATGTGTTGAAAATATCAACCTTTGTGTTCTTCCGTTAAAGTATCTAAAATATAATTACATAAATAACCAACTTAAACGTGATGTTTCTTTAGTATTTTTATAAATTATTACAAGCAGAACTTTACTAGACATTACAACTACTTTAGATAGTAATGTTTTTAATTATTAATTATAATTCACATTGTTTATTGTATTAACTGTTAAAGGAATACACAAACAATACAGCTGTTATAGGAATTTCTTAAGTAAAATAGTTCTGTGTTGAGGTAGTAAGGTTAATAATCTCTGTAAACTTCAACTTTGAAGTTTGTAGAAATTTAAATTGATTACTTGTGGATGCATAAACAACCATTCCAACTAATCAATTCAGCTTAACACAATCAACTGGATTGGTTAGTAAATGCTTTAAATAGGTATATTCCATTTTATTTCAAACAGAAGAGATCAAAACATATTCTCTTTCCAGCTACTTTTTTAAAATCATTAAATTAACTATATAATACTTATTCTAATATACGGTCACAATAGGGCTGAGTATAAATAAAACAATCGAACCATTGTCATTGAAATTGTTACTAACTTACACGTTAGGTTTATTTTAAATATATATTCATCTGGCTCATTTGAGAAGAGGGCGTATTCAAATTGCAGAGCTAAACTGAAATATTCTTACCATTTGAAGTTAATTCTGAAACGTTCTGAACTCGACAGGGTCATCGATTTAACTACATTTTTATGACGATCAACAGTCGAGATAGTAATTAAATGACTCATTATCAATATATTTCTGTTAATAAAGGACACGACGAGCCTCAAGCGTCTGGACTTCAATGTCTTTATCATAACATATTGATCTTCTGTAGTAAATTCCATCTTTATTCCTTTTATAACGTTAACATCTGAAAAAAATATGACGATTTGAAATTGTGAATTTCTGTGACTCTTGATTTTTATTCGATGTTGTTTCACTAAAGTTAGTTTAGAGATACACATTTGATTTGAATTAATTTCGCTTTAAAGTCACACAAGATAGTTAGTGACGGACTTTGTAATTTTCATCCTCGGTCATAAGAACCAGTAAGACAATGTAGCTGGTTCCGTAAGCTCCTGACTTATCCACCACGCTACAAGAGCATTTTGAATGTCAGGCGGATTTGATGCGAAACAACCGTCTTTGTGGGTAACAGACTTTTGAGGTTTTGCCACTCGAATGCGACACGTCTTAAGCTTTATTATCAAGTCATTGAAACTGTTAATGTTAGGCAACTCCTCGCACTATAAATCTTTGTTTATTTGATTTTATTAACTTTCCACTCGTTTCTAATAGCAACATGAGGGCTTTTAGTGGTGGACCTCATAATTATGAGCCTCACTCAAGTGACGGAGATGACTCTTGAACTGTCATCCCACTCTTCAAATTTCCACGCTATCCTAAAGAAAAGACTTCGAGCCTCCACAATTTTAACGTGTATCATTTCAATTGCAAGACGGATCTTTAAATTAGAATCATGACTCGAACCTACGATTCGACAAAAACTAAGCCTTTCCGGAGTTCGTGACCTTGACCCTCCGACTACAGAAGTCGTATAGTATCTAAGTTGATGTTGCCACCTACAATCTTTTAACTGACTTTTCAAAAATTCTATGAAAAAACTACTCTTTAAAAAAAAAAAAAAAAAACTTTTATTCAAAAAGTATTTGAAAGCTATGTATGCTTCATGTTGTGTGTATGTATAAATATGATTTAAGTTGATCACACTTACTTAGAACTATATAAATTTTAGTTAAAAATTGTTACATCCTGTTAATTAATATAGCCATTTTTCTTAAAATTATAGTGATTTTTATTTCAAATTAGTTACATTAAAGTATACACATGTCCAAACATTATTTTATGTTTTGCATTTTATGCATCTCTACTTAAATTGAATGAGTTAAAACTATTTTAAAATATTTGTTTAAAAAAATAGATAATCATTATTTATTTTTTAAGTCTAAGTTCAATATATTTTGAGTATTAAACAATCTATAAGAGAAGCTATTTTAATAACAACGGTATTATAGAACAGCCAAGAGTCAACATTGCTATGCAATATCAAGACAATTTTACATTATTGATTTTCATATCATTTTGCCTTTCATTTACATAATGTTTTCAAAAATTTCTCTGGTTTTTACAATCCTCGTTAATTATTAGAGGATTAGCTTTATTTAACTTTCTTCTTAATCTAATTTGACATTTTTTCTCGTAACAGCTGCTAAAATACAAAAGGAAAAAAAACTCATTCTTTACTTTTCTTACTCTATTGAAAAAAAGGTCTACTTTTCATACTTATTTTCAAACACTCTAATAATCAAATTATGTTCTTATCATACATTGTCTTATTTTTATTGTTCTTGTGTTATAAACTTACATTATTCTCAGACTTTCATTGATTGTTAATTAAAGTCACTTTTAGAAACAATACGAGGACTTTTCGCAACGAGCCTCGTAATTTTGAACCTCGGTTAAGTGATGAGGATGACACTTCCATTCCAAACTTCTACACCACTCCAACGGAAGGGTTTGAGGCTTCGACACACACTGATGGTCTTTAAAATTGCAACACCAGGAAGGAATGATCTGAAGAATATCAAAATCACATGAAAGGAAGAACAGGTTAGGATATGCAAATGATTAGTATTTCAGTGCATTTAAAATACAGGAGGGAGAAACGACATCTAAAGCTCTGCATAAAAGAAAAGTTGTGCTCTTTGTAAGGTCGGAGTTTGCTCTGAATATCGTGTTATGCCTCGAATAAGAAGAAATGCTTACCAACAAGTGTCGGAATTCGATAGAGGCAGGATCGTTGCCTATCAAAACTGTGGATTATCATCCCTTGATATTGCCCACCTCACTGATCAAAATCTAACCACTGCCATGCGAATATGGAACCAATGAGTTGTTCAGGGTCATATTGAAGGGCATGCAGGATCTCCCCCCCTCCCATGTCTAACGCCCGATAGGACAGACATATTGTAAAGTCGGCTCGGCAAAATTGTACAACCAAATAACGGACCATTAATCAGGAAATAGGCATGTTTGCAGCATACCCAGTATCCGCTTGTACTGTGTGACGACATTTGCAGCAGCGTAGACTGTCAGCACGGCGACTATTACTTCGGCTTTCCTTGACAATGCAACATAGAGAGAAACGGTTACTCTGGTGTGCCGAACGACAAATCTGTTTACAGGAGTGGCACAATGTCGTCTTTTCAGACCAATCCGAAAAGACGTCATTGTTCGTGCAGTATTCTGATGACCGTATACATATTTGGATGATCCGAAGAAACCACTCGTCGCCTGCTTGCATTCAATATCGACCATCTGACCTGCACCTGCAGTGATGGTTTTGAAAGCCATTGAGTACACGACAAGCACATCTCTAATTCGGGTCGAAGGTAATTTTAACACAGATTGGTACATATCTGACATCTTCTGTCCAGTGATAGTGCCCTATCTTCGAAACCCGCCAAACGCCAGCTTCCAATTAGATAATGCAAGACTACGTGTTGCAGGTCATATTCTGACCTTCCTCGATGCACAGGGTACTCGAATATCACCCTGGCCTGCAAGGTATCCACATATGTCACCCTTTGAAAACATCTAGTCATGGGTAGCTGAGAGACTGGCCCTCTACCCCTGTCCAGTTAATATGGTTGATGAAGCGTGGCAAAAACTTGAAGTAGCATGGAATGAGTTTCCCGTTTCTGTCATTCAAGCCCAGTTCGACTCCATGCCTAACCGGGTAAGGGACGTTTTAGCTGCTAGGGGTGGCAGCTGTTTCTACTAATTTCGCACCTCTGTAACTCCCAAACTGCTTCATGAGTTAATCATTTTGTCTTCATGCCATACTGTTTACGCGCCAACCGCGACAGTGACTACAATTCTATCGTTGATCTGAGACACGAGCTTATCAATTTTCTGATTCCTTCAAGTTTTGTATTCGTAAGTCATTTAAAACAATAAAAATTGCTGGAAATCCAAGCGTTTTTTCAGAAAATTATCTGCTGTTTGAACTTACCAAAAGTTTTAATTCAGATTTATTTCTTTTTCATCCCATTATAATTGCTCAACTGGATAATGACAATAGACGTCGTAATTATAATTTACATGTAGATGACGTTGATAACACAGTGATTGCATCTCTCTCTCTCTCTAAGATATCGCATATAAAACTATACGAGGATTTTAAGGGACTCATTAAATTAATACGCAGCAGAAAGTCTTTATTTGTCTTTTTCTGAATAAACAATATTTCTACCTACTTTCTGTACCTTACAGACAACGTTAAGAACCTTAGTAGGATTGTGTTTTCTTGAGTATATGAGAATTAGAAATAAAAAAAAAAAAATTAAAAAAAGTGCGAGGTGTTATACATTCATGTCAGTACATTTATTCAATTTTATTGTTAACAACTAAAGATACTAATCAAAGCGATTTTATTTCATAAATTTCATTACTTTATTTGTTAGTGACTGTGTTGACTGCAGGAGAAGGAAATAATATTGAGGCATTACTGCTTGAGAAGAGTCATCAAATGCCATCGAATTCCCCAAATCGTTTTTTGATAGAAAGAATCAAATTTTCCTAACAGTTTTAATTAAATTTTTTATGATCTTAGAACTTTCCAGAATGAAGTTACATCATGATACAGCAATCCATCAACTTCAGATGAAAAAGAGGCTACATTCTTATCGACGGAAAATAAGTCATCCTTCTTTCATAGAAATATTTTCAACACTGTATACTATACTTTAATGCAAGATGCTGCGTGAAAGATGTTGTAGGATAACGGAATATTTTATGATGCCAAAATATTTCATAAGTAATTAACTCCAATAAATATAGCTATCGCAAATCTAAACTATAGCATAAATATTTTCTTGGACGTACATAACGTCTGTATTGAAATTTAACGAGTGGCTAACTATTACAAATTTTAACGTGAACTGCCATGCACTTAAAATGATTTTTTTATAAATTATTAATTTTAATATTATTTTAATCGGCATTATCCGTGTATAGTTTTTTCCCCTTATAATTGCAGTTAATACTGATTTTGCATAATAAATGAAAAAATAATGACACATAGTTATATTAATTCAAGAATCCTTCAATCCTGTTTAATATTTTATTATTAAAGTAACAATTGAAATAATAAGTTGTAAAATTTGTTGGACAGAAGTAAATAAAGATCAGAATAAAATAATTAAAAATGAAGATAATTAATCAAAATAAATTTTTCTAGAATTTGAGTATGAGGATAGCCAGAATGCCAAGTGCAAGCCCATTTTGAGTACCTACCAACCTATCAACAAGTGTTCTCTTTAACAAATCAAATATTTATATACTTAACATTATACGGATTCTTATGCCATGTAAGAGTACACGATATCACCATAAGCGATGAGCGAGCCGGCAGTAGTGACTAAACTACATACAGGTGACGAAAGATAAATAACAACAATAATTATATAGATCAAATGCTTTTCGATTATTTATTACACCGGTATAAAGACGAACTTAAAGTACATTTCTAAAAGTACAAGAATTTTTTTCAGCTTCACATTATATAATACATTCCTTAATCGATAAAAATCGATGTACATATTTATGACAAACATTTCATGATTTTCAAAAATCTTACATTTTTCGATAAATATTAAAACGTTTTGTGAACACATTTTCCACACTAAACATTCTTGGCTAAGGAATTCGTATAAATTTCTTAACTTTTTTGTTTATATTACATGATGTAAGATCGGAATAGCATAACATTTAATGCCAAATTATGTAATGTAAAAAATTACTTTTGAAACATTAAATATATTTGTTCATGATTAAATGCAAATTTCCCTAAGTTGAGCTTTTAAATGTAAATAAGATTGAAGCAAGCCAAGAAATTTTTTTATTCTGCTTAAAGAATTTCAGTCTTATACGTTGACCTTAAAATATATACGTTGCTTAATATTCTCTTCGACATTTTCTTTTTATGCATTCATTTATTTTCTATTTCCCTTCTACATATTTAATGTTTCTTTCTAATGCATTAAAAATAGAATTACTTTTGTTTTTCGAATGTATTTCTATTAAAAGCTCTCATACTTTGTTGACTGCCGAAATATAAGCAAAATTAATAAAAAGCTGTATATATTGAAACATTTTCTTCTTTAAAATGTATCAATAATTCTAAAAATGAATTTTTTAAACTTTTTCATTACAAAAAAATTCATTTTTTTTTTCATTTTGTTATCAAGCATTTCCACGGAAAAAAGTTTATATCTTAATTTTAATTTTCTTTCATTAATTAATAGTTATTGGCATTTGACTTCCAATTATATACACACACACACATACACACACACACACACACACACACACACACACACACATATATATATATATATATATATATATATATATATATATGCTAAAAACTAAAAGTATATTTTTTATCAAATATATAATTTACTAAAGTATATAAAAATATTATATGTACATATTTTCAAAGACGCAAACAAGAATGAAAATAAGCTGAACATTTAATGAAACATTATTCTAGAGAACTGTACAAGTGCTAGTTATAACTCAGAAATAATATAGACTAGTCCGATAAAATATTAGATTGGAAATTTAGCATAAAATAATAAATCTTATCAAAAAATTTCCCTCATCATACTTCTCATACATCAAAAAATACACTTAAAATGATTTTTATAAACCAGTAACTTCAAGTTACCAGTTACTTAATGAAGAAAATTTCCAAAACCAAAAAGTGCAAAATTCTACGAATCATAGCCTCTTTTGCAGAAAAATACCATCTATATAAAACTTGATTTTTTTTACGAAAAGCAAAAGCAGTTTAGTTAGAAAAGATTGAAAGTTGCAGGGGAAAAAGGGAGAAATCCTCTTGGAAAGATCGGAAAAAATATAACTCGTTTATAGAGAAGTCGTGGATACCATAAAAAACCGAAAATACCGAAAATAAAGCAGCTGGTTATTGTTCAAAAGGATTTTCTAGATAATGTTCCAAAGAGCATAATTTCCCTTAGGACTGACCTAGTGAAAGAGGAAGAATTTCTGTTTCTTGAACCTTCTTCAGGCTTTAGAGTAATCAATTTTCAAGAATTGCTGAAAGAACTTATTGAGTTGGGGGAATAATTTAAAGGTCTATAAAGCTTTATCTGTGATGATTGAAACAGGTTAAAGTCATAGTAATAACCGTTTTGTCGGAAAGATATTCCCCTTTTAGTATATTGAAAAAAGAAACCAAACATAAAAAAATATTGAAGAAATCCGGTTATATGTCTTAAATTTTTTTTAAAAAATGAAGCGTGTGTTCTTGGATACACTCTCTCTCTCTAATTTAGTATTCTTATTTCAAAACATTTCGAAAAGATAATTTTTACTGTATTATTTAAGAATAATGGAATAAAATAAATATGCTTATTATTAATATTATTTATGTCATTTTAATTATTTTGTTTGCTGTAAACTGGAAAATTTAATGATGTTTGAATTTATACTTTAAGTTTACATTACACTTTACAAGCATCTGTATAGTTGAGAAACAATGAACCTTTTATGTTAAAGAATAATCAATTCTAAAAACATATGTAACACCGGAAAAACTAATTTTGTACACAAAAAAGGGACCAAATTATATAAACCATTTTAAAAAAATATTAAAACAAGCATTCGAAAATACAAATGATTATTAAACTTGATTTTGAAATATTTGCTATGTAAATTTGATTTAATTTTTATTCATATTAAATAGATCTAATGTGTACTAAAAAGCACATTTAACTCGCACCACATTTGAGAAACATTCATAAGATATTGTAACTGAAAGCTAAATGATCTATAAATATGTATACAGTTATATAAAACGAGTCATGAAGATTTTTTTAAGAAAACATTCACATATGATAGACTTATAATAAAAAGTAATTTCTTCACTTAAATGTAATTTAGTAATGCTTTAATTGATCAATTCGAGTAACTTTTCCTGTTTATTTTATTCCCATAAAAAAAACACTAACCCTACATAACATAAATCTTATTCATAAATGCTCAGCATTATATGGAAGAAAGCAATCCTAATAGGCTCTTCCCAAATAAAGAAATATATTAACAGGTCTTTTATATACATACAGCCGGATATTATACAACTTAATAGATAAAAAAAATGATTACTACTCCCATGGTAGCTTTCCGAGACCAAGGATCATAGATTATTAAGTATTTTAGCTGCATATCCTGAAAACATTTGTGTATTTATAGTCGTAACATATCAGTGCTTATTATTTCTCAAAGAAATTATATTACGTGTGTTTATACATGTGTTTGGAGGGAAAAAATTAAACAAAAGCCGTTTTAAATGTTCGAAACCCACAACATATAAATATTAAACTAAATCGTATGTTTTTAAAGACTGCAACATAATTAATAGACTTGGATAATGTTGTGGATCGATATCTAGTAGTATTACGGTATCTGACTAGTAAGGTTATAGGTAATTGAAATAAAAAAAATTATTGTACCAACAAAAACAATTTTAAAAAAACAAACCCAATACACATAGATGCATAAGGTGATAATTTCACAACAGAAGACAAAAATTAAAGTTTTTTCACGTGCATAAGCAAAATTCACTAATAAAATTATGCTTTAAAATTAAATAAAATAAAAACAATTGAAAATTATGGTTAAACTGAAGAAAACAGAGCAACTGATGTTGTGTAATAATTATGAAGTAATATTTTGCAACCAAAAATATTTTTTTTTAAATTTATATGGCATGCAAGTAAAAATTAAATATTACGCATCTCTTTCAGCTTTTACCATGAAGCATTAAGAAAATAGCTCTTTTATGGTTTTGCCGCTTACAATTTGAATAAAAGAATTTCTATAGATGTCTAACATACACACAAAATCTAGATTTTCAGTTCCTTTTTATAAAAAGGAAGTCTAAATTAAGGGGTATATCTTATTTTCCTATGAAATAACAAAAAATAACTTTATTAATTAATGGTAACAATATTTACTGGGTCTTCATTGAAGGACTTCTTACTTTTAGCTAGATAGATAAAATTTTCAAAAACAACAAGGAAATAAATTTTGACTTAACACGCAATAACACGCAAAACATACCAGGAAACATTCATTACAATAAACAAAATAACTTTTTTAAAATTTTTAAGAAAAACAGAGATAGAAACAATAACACATAAGAACAAGCATTTATTTTATGTGACGTTTTATAAACACATAGGCTCCTTTTTTAAATGTAAGTATAAATCTAACTTATGAATATTTATGAATTATTCTACAGAAGAAGAAAAAATTAAATTACAATAGAAGATTTCCCACAGTATATTAAAGATTCAATCAGGTGCTAAACAAATTTATCTCATTTCTTTCACGGATATTATTTCCTAAATATTTTGTAAAAGTTACCGTACGAAAACAATATAGCAATAGGTTTGTTTCTAAAATAACAAATGAAAAAAAAAAAGAATTCGACAGCGTCTGATATAGGTCACATTACAAACTTTACATGAAATATTTTATATAGAACCAGACACAATGAAATAAGAATTTTAATGTACCACAGACAGTCTTAAGTATACAAAAAAAAGAAAAAAAGACTTGACATACAATGAAATAAGGATCAACAAGAAAATCTTCACGTTAAATATTTCGTAATAAAAAAAAATCGTAACAGAAAAGTAGACTTTACTTTGCATCGCTCATATTTAATAATATTCAAAAGGATGCTCCACACACATGCATGCGTACTATTAAATAACAGTGTTAAACTTTTCATTTATAACAATGATGCTATAATGCATATTAAGTAAAATTTTGTAAGTGAATTTAGCCTTCAGTTATATATGCTAATCAACAATAAGTGCTGTCTAGATAGACTTGAAAGCATTGTATACAGTCTCAGATAATTGGAGAAAGGTTATACAAAGGTTAAAGTTTGTGAAGACTGATTATAAAATGAAAACTTTTCCAAGAAAGGTATTATATTCCATGTGAGTGGCTTTAAGAAATATTTCAAACGAAACATCTTTTTTCATAATATTAATTCCAGAATGAAATAAAAGTTTGTACTTGTTACATAAGAATCTCCTATTGGATTTAAATTAACATTTAGTATATTTTTCTCTTTAAAAGAGAAAGAGGGAGAGAAATGTAAAGTGTATGGCCTAATATCACACCGATGCTAATATTGAAGAGAATACTACACACACACATACATGCATATATATATATATATATATATATATATTGCTGAAACTATCAACATTGGAATAAATCTTTTGTAAATTTAGGAGGAAGGATGAGCTGTCGCGTCTGAAGATTATTTGGCACGGATTACGAACTAAGTAAATATTTTAATTCATACAGGCAGTGTCTGTATGTATATCCCTAAAATATTAATTGATCTTAAAAAAGTACCGAATAATTTCTCCATCCTTAAATTTTTTAATGTTTTCGAAGGCTAATAGCATTCAAATGTATCAAAATATTTTGAATAATTATTTTAGAATAAATTAGCCAATGGAATCAAGCGCGAAATTCAAAACATTCCATTTGTTGAGATATTTAAAGGGATTTTTATTCATAACTTGAGATCATTTACCTATTTTAAGAAAAAATTGAAAATATAAATTTGATATTACATTTTTGTAAATAAGGAGTTCACTCAAACTCGAGTCAAATAGGAAAAGCTCAAAAGTTTTGTATTTATTTAAGGAAATTTCAAAATAGGTAATAGAGGTCATTATAAACTTGATTTTGCCATAAATCAACAGAAATATAGAATAAAGTGCCTTGAAACAAAATGTATATGCACTCGCGCGTCAGATGGGTTGATTTATTCTTTACAGGAAAAAAATATTTAATTAAAAACACTACAATCTTAGATCAATACTCTCAAAAAATGGTAATATCTTATGAAAGTAAAAGAGCATAGTAAAAATTAGAAAAATAACAATTTAATTTTTTTAAAAAAGGAATTTGAAAAATAAAAAACTACACCAGCATTTAAATAAAAAAATTATTTTTAAAAATATTTCATGTACCTTTATTCACAGCGATAAAAATATCATTAAATCAAAACAATAAAAATATAAAACCATATACTCAGTACGTGTTCCATGAAAAAAAAAATTCGGATGTTTATTTTAATGGAAAAACTTCTTTCCTAGGAGCACATAAAGTGAGTTTAGAAAATAAGACCTATTTATAGAGAAAAAAAAATTACTCCAGAAACGTTGGGGTAGGAAAACGATTTGGACTTCTGAGGACCCAAAGCATGTTAAGAGCATTTATACTCCAGGGTTTTAAGTACATTGTCATCATTTTTCCAAGTGATCCAAATGCCCAAGGCGAATTGCCTTTCGGCAAGTTTCGACCAGTCGTAAAGCATTAAAAAAATCCCCTTATTGCTTACGAATGCATTTTGTACCTGAAATGCATACTGTTATCAGTACATCTGAATTCAACTATAAGCGAACAGTTTGAGAATCTTACTACCGTAGTAGTTTAAATATCTATACTATAATGCTTTTTAAGACTAGATCTTATCTACAGAAACAAAAATTTTACAAAAACTCTATATAATAAATAAATTAATCCTTAATCTGTATCAATGATTTATGTGTTTGTATATTTATGAATATTAGAGATTTAATAATGTATATAATATAATATAATAATAATTATATATTTATTATTCAGTTAAAGGAATATTTTTCAATGATAATGGGTTCTAAAATATAATATCAAACGAATGACTTAGAAATAATTTTTTCCAAAGCGGGTTCTTCCTTTATAATAAATATTTACTGTAGTAGAAAATGGTACTTCTCATTTCCTTATTACCAAATTATACAAGTCTCACAAATAATGCGTTTAATTTATTTTTGTCAAATTAAAATAATCCGTTAAAAATAATATTATATATATATATATATATATATATATATATATATATAT
>BMAW01068237.1:900950-914654 GCA_019974015.1 Nephila pilipes
ACTTATTAAAAAATTGCGCTATATTACAAAATTCTTACTTACATCATACATTGTGATCACTCAAATTACAAAACAAAATAATTTACCTGCAAACTGATTGATTGTTGTGAAATAAAGAAATAATTAATTATAAAGTTTGTCATAATAATATATATATGCATAATATATATAATATATATATATATATATATATATATAAACAACGTTAATTAATAATTAGTATATGAGTTTTTAGTATTTTTTTTCAATTTTGATGATAAACATGAAATCATTATCACTGTAATTCTGCTCTAATTTTCTAAATAATTATTTCATATAAAACATGTTACAACACATTTTTCTCTTGAATCTTTAAAAATAATATAATTCGATAAAAGAAATATACAAAGTGATATTTTCTTTCATCAACTTCGTACGAAAGTATATTAGTACCTAAACTTAAGCATTTATGCAGAAAACAAGTTCTTTCTTAGTTAAATATTTCTGACTAAAAAAGCCTTTTGTTACCAGGAAAATTTTTTCATATTACATAAATATTAAAGAAATAAAATTTTAAGTCTAAAATACAAAAAATTTGAAATCATATTACAGATTTTCAAAGTTCCTAGATGTAAATATGATGGACTTGTAGGTTTGCAAAGAAAATTGCTTGCGTAAATTTTAATACTGGAATTTATATCATGTTTTCACATGCCACACAATTCAAGATACAAAGCTAAGTTAAATCGTTCTACAATAATATCTCTTCAATAATTATTTTTAGATAGCTTCCAAAAGCTTCATATTCTATATTTAATATAAGTCTTTTTATTCCACAATAGATTTAAAGAACAAATCGTGGGCATATTTTAATAAGTTCTCAACTATAAAACTGCATTCATAACAAAATAATAGTCCTCATATTCGTCCTTCTTATTCTTTAGATTCGTAACTAATGTAACTAGTAAAAATGCTATGTTAAAATAATCATCTTTTCAACAATAAGTATACATTAATAAAGAAATTCTTAATATTTCTTCACAAACATCATCACAATAAGATTCCTATATTAAAAATTAAATAATCTGTTTTCATAAAATTGATATTATTCTAAAACTTATCCAAAAACAAGAACTTCCGAAGTACTGGTTAAATTGATTTACTCTACTCAAATATAGCATAGTCTCTATACAACTGATGAAATCATTCAGTCTTTCAATACGTATTTGATGTCATTGAAATTGCTCTGCATTTTATGAGAGCCAGTCAGGATTCATGATGATCGTGTTTAATCAAATTATATTAAAGAAAAGGTGCTGAAGTAATTCATGTAACACACTGATAGAAAACTTCTTTGTCGGAACTGTTTCCATCTATTCAATGATTTCTAGAATGTGTTCATTGGTCCTCCACATAGTAGTAGTATTCTCAAACCAAGGTACCCTCCTACTTATAACTCATGCACACAAGCTTTCCTCATACCCATATCTAAATTTAATCATGTTTAACATTGAGCGGCATATTTCAAGGGATACCTCATGTTCCCTCCCCATTTGTATCAATTTCATCAATTGAATATCGTTTCTCAATCCGACTGAATAATATAACACAAATCAGAAAACATACTAGTAATTTTTTTTCTGTGACCACAGGTGCAATATCTCGAAAATTCTTTTAAATAATGGAAGTTATTTCAGTGTCACTGTTTAATGTTTTTTAATCCTGAATCAAATTATTTTAGATAAATTATGCGTTGACTCATCTTAAAAATTGTTAAGTACTTCAATTAATTATCTTGCATAGAAAAAGTTACATACTGATGAAAACGTCTTTTAAAATTACTGTGTAGAAAAATATATAAAAAACAGCATTTATTGAATTCCCAGTCTCCCAAAGTTACATAGCTCTATCAAATGTATTTTCACGCTGTTAGTGTAATATATTTATGAACATATGAATTCCTATAATTATCATTTTATATACAGATATCGACATTCTTATATGTTGTGTTTTTCTTCCGTATTATATATAATGAGGTTTTTTATTAAATACAGTTAATGCTATGCGACTTAAATTTCAGCATTGAATATTTTGTATTGAGTAATAATAAACCTGCTACTTGAATTTTTTTGCCAAACATGCATTTCCAGTCTCTCTCTCTCTCTCTCTTGTTATATTATTTAGAAACATTCAATTATTATGTTTTGTTTTTTCTCTCTTATGTGTAATCCAATCACTTTACGAAAAACTGAAAGTTCCT
The DNA here is from genome assembly GCA_019974015.1 of Nephila pilipes. Classification (NCBI taxonomy): domain Eukaryota; kingdom Metazoa; phylum Arthropoda; class Arachnida; order Araneae; family Nephilidae; genus Nephila; species Nephila pilipes. Next base: position 903,190 of record BMAW01068237.1, read on the forward strand.
TATTTGTTTTCAGCTGCAGGAGCATCGAAATTTTCCCAATCATGAAAAATAGAATACATAAATGGAAAAATAGAAGTAGAAATTTATACATAGTATAAACGTCCATTTTAAAGTTAACCCTAATAAATAGATAAAACAATTCTTTTTTTGTGAGAAAAGCAGTGTAGCTTAAAGCTTCATAGTATCGGAAAATAATAATTTCGAGCACTTCCAATCATCAGACATGCCTCTTCAGAAGAAAACTAAGAACATAGAAAGATTTTTCTTACCGGATTTTGATATTTACATAGATGAATATGGTTGAACAACATTCAAAATGAATGGCTCGACTTTTCTCTCATAGCAAACTATTGATTTTGATCTGAAACAACTTCGTTCTAACTTCCACCCTCATCGAAGGACTTTAAATCTCCAATAGACTTGTGAACCAGCCCCCACGTGATAGATCTTTGTGCTGGAATCAGAGCTCGAACTCTTTAGTTTTCCGACTGAAAACATCGGCTGTCGATGCCATATAAAAGTTTGGCCACCACGGCTAGACTCTTAAGAATGAAAAATAAGTTTTAAAGTTATAAAACCTATAAATCCATGCATAAACTCTGCTATGCTTTAAAGTTTCTAAATAGTTTTTAAATTTTGCTTATTTTTGTATTGATATCTGTTACAGCGGCATCATAAGATGATAAAGCCACAGATCATTTTACTTATGACCAAGGATTAGGTGTTGACACTTGAATTCATACCAAACACAAGTTCCTCAGTCCATCATTTTTCCTCGAGAAAATATTTTATAGAATCAGGAATTCGGAAGATATGATAACACAGACTCTAACATAGCTGCTTGGACACAAAGCTCGTGATTTTTTACCACCAGATTATCTTAATTTGTCATTTAATAGAATACCATCATGATAAATCAAGTTTAAGGAAAGTTCCATAGAGCTGCCTATGAATTTAATTAAATATTAATTCATGATCGATCCATTTCTATCGTTCAGTTATAATTATTTATAATAAAAGTTATTCATATAAATTAGGAACTTTAAAAAATATCTACAAATGATAAGTTGATTAAATATTTGAATACAAATTTAAACACAAAATTATACAAGGATACTCGTATGATAAGTGATTTCCTTTAAACACCAGTAATTAAAGAGAGTAATGCGGTAATGAGCAACCGGAAAGAGTAGGAATCGCAAGTATGAACTGCAAATGTAATGTTCCATGATGCTACCAAAGAAAATTATTTTCTCTTATTTGATTATATGAGTCTGTTCTCAGAATTGGATCGATAGATCTTGAGAGAAAAGAACTTGCAAGAATTAGAGAATATAAAGGAGAAAAGCAATCCCACGAGAAAGGAAAAATAATATTTATCCTGCAATTATTAATTTTCATAATCATTTTGCCTGCAACGGCTTATATATTCCAAAAGTTATAAAGATTAGTTGTTTATATATAATGTTCTAAACTGGTATAAATTAAAAATACCGTTTCAGAAAATAAAAAAATTACAGATTATTAGCTGAAGGTTAAAACAGATTTATTCGAAATATGTGATATATGGGTGATTATTTTATATAGTTAATCTTAACTGCAAAACTATTTTTGCTTAGAGAGACCTGGATGAGTTATACAAAAATTATTTTTTTATTCAGTATATAAACTTAGCAACTTTTTTAAGTACACCTTTAACTTTTTAACTAACATATTAACTCTTAAGAACTTTCAACCTTGTCAATGAATCAACTTAACTATAATGAGGAATATTAATTAGACTAAGTACTTTAGTCTAAAGTTATTTTAATAAGCAATTTACTAAATGTTTTCTAAAATGTGCCTTTTTTTCTTAGATTATCTTCCAAGTTTCTAAATATGCACGTTATAATTAGAAAAGACCATCTAGCGTAATGTTCATAGCGTCGAGCAAAATGAAACACCCTTTTTGTTAAAGTTGAGAAAGTTTCAAATTCACACATAAATATTTTTTACATAAAATCATGGTCCCAATTGCCAAAGTACATAAAATTGGGAACAAAACTTTGAAAATACATGAAGTCATTTAGCAGAGATCTTTTAATTTAATTTTTTACACATAGCGTGCATCACAACCTCAAGCTTTGACACTGGCTTATCTTCGTATGATATATCACTTTACATCTCCACGAAACAACAAAGCTCCATTGAGAAATCATAAGATTTTTCGACGCCTACTAATTTATTTCGTAGCAAGAATAAACTACGGCCTGCCTTGAAAAAACAAATTTATTGCATTTTTTTTTCAGCTATTTCCAAAGGAACATCATTTTTTTCTGGGTTCAGAATTGTAGAAATATTTCATTCCCATCATAAAAAACACTGAAATTTATTTTTCTTTTCAAGTTTTTTCTAATAGATATTACAAAAAACGCTATTCCTCATATAAATCTAATAGTATTTATATTTTAATGAGAAAATTTACGATAATAACTAAGAGAATTTTTTATGTGTTTCTTAACAAGAAAAAATTACAGAAGACACAATTAATGATATGTATAATTACATATATAATTTTGTATATAAACAAATAAATTGATCGTATTAGTTCTTAAAGCAATTGTAAAAGTTGCGTTCTTGTTTTACCTTTTTGCAAAAAATTTTGTGATCTTTTTTTTTCCAATATCTCAAGAATAACAAAACTGAATAAGTCGGACTTCATTATTTATATCAAATTGCAACATCATATTTTCTTTATGATCAACATTTTCAAATAAAATCAATTTAGCAAAATAAGCTCTAAAGTATTTGCATTCTGCGGTTTTGCAATCTGCAAAAATGCAGCAAATAAATCATCATTACTTGTATCTCATATGTATCTTTTATACAAGTAAGCCTTATTTACAAATGGATCTTGTAGAAATTGATGATGGTGAAATATAAGACAAAAATATATTTAAGAACATTTTTGATCTACCTATTCATACTGATGAAAAGAAAAATATTTAAACCTTTAAGAGTAATATATTTTATAATTGCGTCAAAAAAAGGCTGAATTCACAAAAAATAGTTATCTGAATGACATAACAGTACAATAGTAACGAGAAAAAAAATTCATTGCTGTCTCAAAATGAATTAATAGTTTGTTTCTTATTCCGGAACTGTCGGTTCACATCTTATTTCAAAGGAGGAAGGGTATCAAATCAGTTTCTATAAATTATTGCCATCATTTTTTCTCCTGTTGTTTTTAACAAAAAAAAACTCATCAAATTTCAAAGTCAATTATTTTCCCATGCGTGTAACTCGCATGAAATTTGAAATTATGTGAAGAAATAATACAACTACGTATTAACATTCGATCTCTAATATGTTTTAAAATTATTACTTTGGGTATGCAGTTTTTAGTTCCAAATTCATTCCTACTGCAGAAATGGGAAAACCTTTATTAATTAAATATTCTTAACTGATATCAAATATATTTCTTGGTTTAAATACATAAGAGATGCCAATATTTGTCACAAAGTTATTCAAAGATAGATTTAAATGCTACACTGTTAACTTAATAACAATAAAAAATTTTCCCTGAAGACGAATTAAAGAAACACTTTGCAAAATTATGAAAAACGGACATATTTTGAAATTGAAATTAAAAACAATATTTACATAATACAAATATATTATTTCGAATAATAATTTCTGGAAAATAGACTATAATGAAATTAAACTTCAGATGACATTAATACTTTTAGTTTTTTCATATTATATGCGCGTATTTATTATAAAAAACATATTTCTTCTTTTTATAACACCTCTTCCAAGAAATAGAATAAAATAAGTCACACATCACTTCAAGCAAATATTCAAGTCCTTGCAAAAAATTAGAATTTATCGAAATGTCGTCAATAATGGTAACATTGTTTATAAGCTTTGGGATAGTGTAAAGAATAACAGACGTATTATTAAAAAAACGTCAGCTTTGTAGAAGTATATTGTTCTCCAATTTAATATCTGAGCCGCTTGAAGACGTTCATTCTCTTGATAACACATCTGTTAAAACGAAAAGAATTCTCAGTTTCATAGGTACTTACTCTCACAGTGTATCTATCCAATGTTATGGATCTTAGAGATCTGTTATTTCCATTGCGTACATTCATGTTCTTGAGATATCCCAAGGGGAAACAATCTATGGGAACTACACTATGTCTGTGGAAAGTGTTTAGTTATTTTTTCCCTTTGTACCAAGTGTAGTATATAATATTTTTATTTACCCAGTTTTCCACATTTGTACACACTGAGAAAGATCGAGGTCATACTTTGATTCCTTTGTATCTAAACGTTTCAGTAAAATTTTCTAACTTCTCTTAAGTATGGTATTATCAGATGTTAATAAAATTACGTATATTCAACATTATATGGTTCATTAAAGAAACATTATGAACATAACAGAAAATATAACAGTACATGTGAAATATAACGTGTGTAACATATTTAAAAAAAAATAAAGATTTAGAAACAATGTATCATATATTTCCTTTAAATTTTACTAGCATTTAAAAAAATCATTTGCTAGATTGAACTGCATCGAAAACGTTTCGTGAATTGATTGAAAAAATTTCATAATTTTTAATTCATTGGGAATCTTACGTATTTTCAAATTAATACAGGATGTTTCAAAACTCATAAGTTTAAGAGGTGATAGAAATCATCTGAGTTAGGCACTTATTTCTTTATCGTGGATTCCACGGTAGAAAATGACGATATGTAAGAAAACTCGTGCTAACCACAGTGCCATCAAACGGTTCACCTCTTTACCTCCCATGTTTCATCGCATGGTGAAAAGTGTTTGTTTAGATATTTTCTTTCACCCCTCTAATTTTTTTTTTTCTTTGAATTTCACCCTGTATGAACACCCTGTTATCAGAGATGATCATGTACTCAATTTCATTAGCAAAAACATATGAATACTCTAAAGCTTCAAAAGTTTATCATCTAAGTACAATTATTCAAATTCATAACTTAATTTGATGCATATGTCGCGATGTTTTCTCCTATAAAAATAATTAATGAAACTATAGAGATCTTATTTTTTTTAATAGTAATAACCTAAGTTTATGTTGTATATTTCAGTGTTGTTTTTCGGGTCTCTATTTTAATTCTCTGAAACGCATATCTTTTGCAAATTATTAGAAAAAATTATCCTTATAAAACGTTACACAAGTTCGACAATTTTTTTAAAAAAACTTTTTTTTAAACACTTAAAAAAAAGTTTTTTAAAAATTTAAAAAAACTTGTGTAATTTAAAAAACTCTTTTTTTTTTTAAGAGAGGATGAGAGTTTAAAATTTGACATTTACATTTTGATAGTCCTTTTTATTTCTTTATTAAACAATTATTGAACATAATAAAAGGAATAATCATCTACTTGGTATAAAAACAAGAAAAAAAAAAAAAGTAAGCTGTATTAGCAGATTAAATGGGAAAACACATTTAGCCGAATAAGTCTTCGATTTTTCATTTAAATGCATTTTACGTTTCCCATTGAGTTAAAATTTATTAATAACACTGACTGACCTCTTTATGAGTGTCAATAAGAAGAAACACAATGGCTGTTGGCGACGTATTTTGTAATTTTAAGTCACTAGCAATTCAATGAAGAAAATGATTAGAGCTGAAAACCCCACCTGTCTAAACTGCCACACTGAACTCATGAGAACTTTGAACACGATCGATCTCAAAGTGCATCAACCCCGCAATGCAAAGGGTCTTTACTAGAATCAGGACTCGAACTCACGATTCTCAAAACAATGCTCTCAATATGATTTCGGACCATGAGTCCAGCTACCATGGCCACATTTACATTGAAAGTAACTGATTTTCTTTATTTTTATTTTATTAAACTATTTGTTAAACTGTGTCTTAATTGCATCTTATGACAATAAAATCAAATTAGCATATGTTAAAATCACATTATGAGAGAAATTTTATTTTAGTATCCCAAAGTAGGTATTCCTCCATTCTCTCATATAAAAAGTCTGGCTAGATATGGAAATACTGTTCTTGAATCTTTTCATTACAAGAACAGGAAATAACTGTTTTTAGAGAAAGCTCTTTCCTGTTCTTTGGAACTGTTTTTAAATCTCAAATACTGAGTACAAATGCAAATATATATATTACAAGATTTGCTTAAGTCAAACTTTGATAAGTTTATTAATCCATAAATAAAATAAACTCCTTCAGTTAGTAACTGAACGAAGTACAACAAATATATTCAAATATGTATTGCAATTATCCTAGGATGTTTCTTCAATCGCTCTAGTGCGCTCAATTAAAATTATACGTAACAATTGCCAAAATAAAGGAGTGTTCAAAATCATATATGTTTTTTGAATTTCTGATTGCTACAACCGATAAGAATATGTCTCATGGAAGTCCAAATAATTTCAGTTGCTTAAACATCAAAATTGTCAGCTCCGTTTTCCAAATAAAGACATAGAAATAATCAAAAATCATTGTTAAAGCTTCTGTAGGAGACAAATTTACTTCGTTAAACGAGGAATCGTTTAAGTAAGCAAGCCACAAGCTCAGTTTTTTAAATTGTCTCATTCCCTAAGATATCTAACATTACAGAATTACTCTTAGGTATGAATACGGTTGAGACACGCAGAGTAAAACTGTTTGTCAATGGATCCGATTTTATGACAGATTTATCCGCAAACAACTATATTACAGAAGCGTGCACAAAATACAGCCTTGTCTCTTGCTCTAAGAAAAGAAATTTGAATAACAAAATATTACAACAAAATAAGCAATTGCCTATAGACAATTTGCTTATTAAATGTCACACCGCGAACTAAAAGTGTTAATACTAAGATGGCATAAAAATCGACTTCTGTAGTAAGACCCCCTATCAAAGTTATTTTACCAAAGACGTAGTAGAACAAAAATTTGTAAAGACGACTTCTAAATTGTATACCCTGATACCTGCAAATAAAAAAGTACTAAAATTATACTTTTCTTTACTTTTTGCAGTTAGAAGATTTACCTTTCAAGCAATACGGGCATTCGTTTTATTAATTTTCTTGGTATTTATAAAATTTAACTGAAACTTAAAGTGCCAAAAAGACGCTTAAAGATCTAAGAATTCTTCACACTTTGTATTTTAGACTAGACATTTTCACTTCTATTATTATAATATTTTTAATTTTTACTTAACAGAAACCGTTAAAGTTTCATATTTCAAATTTGAGTGATTTTAAAAAATCACTGAATTTAAACTCTTTTGGTTCAAAGAAAAAAATTAATAGCCTGAGAACTACATTTTTACTGAAAAAAGAAAATTATAACATAAATCAAATTTTTGTTCCGCTGGTCATTAACAAGCTTTCTTTTGTTAAATTAAAAGTAAGAGAAAGGGAATACAGAGTGAAGGAATGAAAGTGAAGTGTAGGTGGGGATTTCATAGACTTTAACAAAACCCTTTGAAGTCAACAAGTAATTAAAATGCTTTCTAAGTTTAAAAAAGGTTATTTGCCATTTTTAACCTTCTATAATTGTTTTAATGACTATATTTCTATAAATAAGGTTATAATATATAGTTCTACCACTTTTGAATAAATTTTTAAAACAGAACTTCTCAAAGTGTGGGTCATGACCTTATTTAAGGTTGAGTGAATAAATTTCAGGGTCGAAAAATTTTTAATAAAACTAAAACCTTTCTAGACATATATCAAGCAAAGAAAATAAAAGTAAATAATTCTAATAATGAAAATTTCGAATAATCTCTGCTTCCTTTAGTATCAAATATTCCTCCATAAAAATACCTTCAAATTAATTTTTTGCTTGATTAATTACCAGAAAACGTTTTTATCCATATTTGTAAATTAATGTCTGAATCCCAAAGTCGCGAAAATATTTAGTCGGTCGAAAAAGATGGCGAAAACATTTGTTGGGCTAAAAATTGTCTCAAGAGAAAAAAATGTTTGAAAAGACCTGCTTTAGAAAGATATTATTCTTCTCTCTTTCCTATATATATATATGTCCTTGCCTCTCTTTTATAACATACGCACCCAAAAATGTCTTACATATATTAGTAGCCGTATTCATCAAACATCAGAGAACGCTCGCCAAACTGGCATATGATAAATGAGGCACACGTCTTTGGAATCAAGATTGTGTTGATAAATCCCAGTGAAGAAAAATGAGCTCCTAACGAAAATTAATTGAGAAGCTAGCTTTTAACATAAAGTTTTCTAGTACTTGGTAGCGAGCTAATCCATATTGGCTTATTAACGACTCATAACAATGAAAGGGTAAACACACAAATAAATTAAATTTTATTAGAAAACTCGCCTACGACTTTAGATTTAAGTTAAACATTATAAACATTTATATTCCTACTCATTTGTTAACTAAAATACTCCTTTTTAATGTTTCACAGCCAATTTGATGTTAATGTCAGCTTTATAACAAAAATAATATAATTATACATACTGTAATTTCTGAAAAGAATTTATTGTATCAATCATGTATTTTTATATCTGATACTATTATATCTATATTATTGTATCAGTAATGTATTTTTAATCTATTACATACTGAAATATCTGAAAAGAAATTATTGTATCGGTCATGCATTGTTATTGTTGTTCATTTTGTCCCGAGTCAGTATTGTATATAACTAACTTTTCGATTGTAATCCCTATATTTATAATTCACTTGCCAAAAAAAATAATGCTTCTTTTTTAAAATATTTTTCTAGATTTTTATGTTTACTTTTTTGTACAACCAATTTCTTAAATTTGTTTTATCTTTAGGGCATATAATATTGCATAAAATCGGATAATTTGTGTCTTAATTTAGAACTATTAAAATAACTCTTTAAATGCCTGTCGACAACAAAATTTTAGTTCTTAAAGAATGTAATAAATTTTCAATGAATATGTTATCAGATTAAATTAAGAAAATTTTAAAGTATTTTAAGAGATTAAGTACATAAACATGTCACGTTTATTTATTGAAACATTTGAAAAAAAATATAATAAAGAGCTGCTTCATAATTTTTTTAATTATAGCCGTTTCTTGGAAAGGAAATATGCACTTTTCTGAGTGAATGTATCACCTTCTTTGAACAAAAATTCAAGGATATTCTATCTATATAACTATTGTTATACATGTAATTATTCTACCTGTTTTTCTTGTAATTTTATAAACAATCTATGTTCTATAATATGTTCAAGTACTGTAGAGTTAGTAAAGGATAAAAAGACAATTACATATAATAACTACTCGTTATATAAGTACTTTAGACTTTGGTGATTACTTTGTAATCATACATAAATATGAAAACAAATCAATCGAATACATGTAAGGAAATAGAAAAGAGAGTCAAATTAGAAAGAAAGTTCTTAAAGTTTTTAAATATGTAACTACGTTTTATAAGTGATTTATAATAAATAAAATAAATGTCGTGCTTGTCAAATGTTAGATTTAAAAAAATGACTCCACTATAATCTCGAGAACAATTGTTTAAGGAAATAGAAGAAAAAATGTTCAATATAGTACACCTATATAAATTCTGTTTTTGATTTGCAATTTAAGTCTCTATATATTAAGTATTTCAAACGTTATTCATTTTTTGTATTATTCAATAGCACAGCATTAATTTTTCATTGAACAATGCAATATAATTTTCCATTTCAATTCAAGATATTATGACAGAAAGGGTTTTAAGGAAATAAATACTTTTTTGTTGTTTCTTAGATGATGTATATTTATTTAGAATTATATAAAGAGAAGATTGAATTTCTGTAGTGTCTTTCAAGACAGCCCCAAGAAAATCATCATTCTTTTCTAGCATTAAAAATGTTTTATATTAACATAAGGAATCCATTTCAATAAATACCCGCAAGGGAAATTCCAAGGCTCAAGAAAATCGAAATGCACTTTTATTTAGAGTTACAATAGATGGCGCATAAAATTAAATGAGTTAAAATAAGTTGCTTCATACTCCTTACTAAGTTTTTTTTTTTTTTCCCTTTTCTCGACACCACCCCTATTATACGATTTTTATTAAGAAAAAGGGTAAAATAGGAAAAATTTTAAGACTTTAAATAACATACTGGAAATTCGTAAGTACCATATACGAAAGAAAATTTAAGTGAAACTTGAGTTCATAACTAACAGAACTCTATTGGCTTAAGGTTATTGAATTTTCATAAAATAATCTACATACTTGATGCTAAAAATAAACATGAGAAAGAAAGTTAATAATCTTATATTATAATATATGTTTCAGTACAAAATTTCCAAGATCTAATACAAAAATTATTTACCCTACTGAGAATATAAATCAATTTCGTATGTTGAATTTACGTTACAATTTAAGCGGTAAATACAGAGAGGCTTGAAAATGGGAAAAAGTAAGAATTACATATATCATCTGTATATGTAATTCTATCTATATATCATCTGTTTCATATAAATGGTTTCAAAACAGATACATAGTTGTCCTGAAAATGTTCATCCATATTCCAGAAGCATAAATTGTAATCGGTAGTATTTCCCTGCAAGTGCAAAAACACATAAAGGAAACCTAGTCTCAGAACTAATATACAAATACTTTGGCAAACATTATTTACCACGTGGTAGATCACGGTAATAACATTTTTCCTTGCCAAATAAACACAGCAAGCAAGCTCGAGACAGTATTCCAGTTGAATTATACTCCATCACACCTGGGACTCCGCAAGTTCTAATCATTAATCTTTCATATTACTCACTTCACCTCGACTGTCATGAAAACATAACATTCCTAATACTGGTTTTACCATTTAGAATTCGAAAGAAATTTGATTGCTCTGTATAAGAATCATATTTAGAAAAGAAATAAATTGTCACTTAGAAAAAAAGTTTCAATTTCTTTGTTTAAATTTTTGAAAGGCTCATTTTTTATAAATTAAGTTCAGCATAGGCACAGGATATTATATTTCAATCAATAATTTTACCACTTACAAAATTCAGAAGGTATTTGATTGATCTGTATAAAAGTCATATTTGAAAAAGAAATTATGTTCAGGATAAGTTCATGAATTTAAATAACTTTTCCAGCAAACATTTCCCTACATCTTCAAGGAATATACGAACCTTCATTTTGCTGAATTCCATTACTTCGAAAATTGCAGCAATCGCGAATCGAAATAAATTGGTTTTAGAGTAATTTAAATGACAATTCTCTCCAAACATTCTTCAATGATTTCTTTTACCAGACTCTTCAAAAGAGAATCTATTTAAATAAGGAATCGTTTCCTTTCCCGTTTGACTCGAACTTTAAATAGTTAAATCAATAGAAATAAATGAAATTGCTGCTGCTATAAGTGAAATTAAAAGCTGGCTAACCGACTTCGAACCTTAGATATTTTTCTTATATTTACCCGATTTCAGTTCATATATATATATATATATATATATATATATATATATATATATATA
>BMAW01068237.1:914754-945455 GCA_019974015.1 Nephila pilipes
GTGTGTGTGTGTGTGTGTGAGAGAGAGAGAGAGAGAGAGAACTGAAATCGGGTAAATATAAGGAAAATGTCTAAGAATATATATATAACAATATATATATAACAAAACGAGTTTCTTATCAAGAACTTTAATATTTCGATCTAACTCCAACTTAACTATGAAATAAAATAATAGCTGTGAAGGTGAAGTGATGACAGAGTCGCCATTTTTTTAAATACACCGCTATCACGAAAACACGGTGTTCACCACTCCACACTATAATGGCTACTGAAAAGTGAAACATTGCTACGCAAAGTCAGTTTCCAACTCACAACGAGTGTAGAAACAGTAGTAGTATTAAAACGGGCTGCTTCTTTCTGCTACACCCTATATTAAAGAATATAAAAGGATCTTCAATACAATGCGAGGGTAGTTCAATAAGTATCTATTTTTGACAACAGATAATCCAGCTAAGGCAAATTTCTGTAACCACTTTGAGCTTCCATGTGTTAAATGTCACTAAAAAAAATTCGACGCATATTCATCTGGTTAGTTTTGATTTGGTAGCCATTTTCTGCCAAATTAAAATTTGATTGCTGCCACATTTAGTTGACATTATTTTATCATTTATTTGACTGATTGAGGTATTCATCGGTTTGGGATTTATGTAGCTCATTTTATTTTATTTTTATGTAACCAACTTGATCATTATATTCCATACAACAAGAAAAGTAGATAATAGAGCTTTCTCCTTTATCATAGTATTAGTAGGCTTAAAATTATCAATTTTTCGGAAAATGTTCCAAAATCACACAAACACATACACTTTTATATATTTCATTACATAGAAATAATTCGATATGTACTCGGGTATTAGTTACATTCAATAAACATAATCTGTTGATTTGAAACAGATTTTTAAGATAATAGACAGAATTTCTGGAATTTGTATAAATATTAAAATAATTGCGAATAAGAAGAAAAAAAATCTCAATTCTCGGGTTTTTTGGGAAAAAATTAAATTTTCTAGTGGTGAAAAATAGCTACTTCTGTATACTTTAAATCAGGGTTGGACAACCTTTTTGTATATCATTCGCCAATTGCTTGAAATACGAGTTCAGATGCGCCATATAACTCGAATACTTTTTATACCTTCTTACATTCATGGTTAGGGATTGGTAAATAGTGATAAAAGGATAGAACATGCTTCCCTTAGGGAAGGAAAAAGAATAACTAAACCTTGCAGTTAAATTCTTTTATGCCATTTAAATAAAGCACTAATATACAATAATCAAGAAGGATCTCCTGCAGCAGAAGGAGATCATGATGGTGCTATATCTACCAGGGAGTCTCGTTTGGTGTAAATAACTCTGGATTACAGTTGTTAGCACTGAGAAAGAGATCAGTTTGAAACTTAGATTTTTCAGTTCTCTCTTCTTACTAAAAGGAGTCCTGGCCTTGGCGTTTGTTTAACTACTTTTTTTTAATACAAGTAGAAGTATGCATGTTTATAAAAATTATTTACTATTTAAATGATGTAATTATTGTAAGTAAAATAATATCAATTAAAGCACATAAACATAAAAATTACAGCACATTTTCCATTAATGAAACTCTTGAGCCTGTTTAGACTTAACTAGTGTTTTAATACTGGATGTTAAATTTTTTTACTGAGAGTTCAACTTCGTATTCTTAAAATTTGAAACAGTAATACGCGACCTTGTTTTGCTTTTAAATCAATTTCATTGATGAAAATGCTTGTTCACGTCTGTATATCGTCACACACACATATTCAAATTTTCTTAGCTCTGAATAATTTTAATATGGTAATAAAGGCCAGAAATTAATTACATCAGAACTCTATTTTTATCAAGAAAAAGTTCATCAAATTTCATTTTTATGAATGGATTTGTTTTTAGCAATTTGCTAAATGAAAATGGCACAGTTTTCTTCAACAGAAAAATCATGAAAACAATTTTCAGATGTCCTGTGCTTTATACTTCCTGTGTGGTGTCCTGTGACAATATTGAATTTTTCAACATATTTGATCAAATTGTTATTATTCAACACCACTATGGCTCTATCAGAACTTTCTGAAGCGCAACTTGTAATAATCCAATGCGCCACGGTTTTGTTCATAATACTTAATACATTTTTGTTCATTAATACATTTTGTTCAATTTTGCTTCTAAATACTTAAATTTTGACCCACATAAATCATTGTCAAGGCTTTTATATCAAATTGGTGAAATTTTACTTAAAATAAAAAATTTCCCATCCCACTTCCCAAATAAACAAAAATATTCAATAAATTATCTTCTAAACATTAATAAGTAACAAAACAATATCTAATTAAAATTATTTCAATGTTAATTTTATTGAACTGCATCACTGAATTAAAGCATATCGTTACGCCGAAAGTTTGGAATTTGTTTCTTCCTTGTAGTACGGCCATGAGGTCATAAATATGGTCTTGCAGTCAAGAAGAAAATACTCCAGGCAATAATTCTCAATATGTAGGTGTGAACTTGGTAATAATATTTGCTGCAGATATCTGGTGACTAATCTGTCGCCAAATGTAGCCAAGTCACCCAAACTTAACTACAAAACTAGATACCCCTAGACGAAAGAAGAAATCTTTAAACAAATCTTTGGGGGGTTATATATTTTAGCCACTGTGTGTATCAACTATGCTATGATGTTATATTTTTTTGTGCTTGATACCATTTTGAATTATATTTTTTGAACATATGTGATTATGCGAACTTTTGATTGATTCTATTGTGTTTTTATGTATGGGCGTGTTAATTAAAAAGAAACGATAGAGATTCTCAGATTAGAAATTGGATTTACTCGGAAAGAACATGCTTTTTAATTTTATTCATCTTCCTTGCATTCGAAAAACGATCAACCACATAAAAATATAATCTAATAATAAATGTAAGTTTCTGCAAATAAAATTTGATATCATAATAATTTACTTTTAATATGAAACGAAATTTTAAACATACAATGATTATGAAAACTGTTAGGCTTAAGACTAGACGTCTTCTTCGATCAAAAATGTACTTTATACGTTATAAAATAGCTTTTGCAATTAAATGTCACAAACATAGGGTTCCATCAAATTTTATTACTGGCCAGTTTAGTTGATAAATTTAAGTATCTATAGAAATCATACGAAATAAAAAAAAAAATGAATGCATAAAAAGCATAAATTTATTTACTTGATATAATCTTAAACAGAAATTTAAATTTTACTTTCTATAAATTAGCAATTTACTGTTAAATTCACAAAAGTAATGAGTAGAATATCATAGAATATATCAAAAGGAAATATTCAAAATAACCCTTTTTAAAGAATATTACTATTTCCTTGATTGATTAAACTAAATTCAATAATTGTAAGGATAATCAATGTGAATTAAAAAGAGCATTTTAATAAATTACGCGTATTTGTATTCGGTACAGTCTGAACAAATATACCTTTATTTAACCTTCTAAATCGAGTAAGTTTCATGTGCATATTTATTTTTCTATCTTTTAATAGTCTTATCGAATACATGCAGATGTAAGCGTCTTAGTGTATAAGACGAGTATAATTAAGCCCATAAGACGAGTATAATTTTTTAAGAAAATGTTGACAACTTAAGCGGATTTTCTACCCACAACTAAGCTTCAATTTTTTTAAACAAGGGTCATTTTACGGCTTTTTTTTTTTTTGGTATTATCATTTATTTTGGATAAAATGTGTTGTAGAAAATATCCCACTTTTCTAGCAACACATGACTAGAAAAATAACTGATCGTACCATTCCATGGTTATCTTAATATTTTAACTGCAGTAAAATTTAATTAAATTAGACAAATATTTCTATGTTATTTCAGATATAAAATTAAATTTGTACATTGTCGTTAAACGATACTTTAGAAACAATCTTTATGTACAATAAAGTATTATTGTAAAAGATAATTGTGAATTTTTCGACACACCTTTTCATGTTGTGAATAAAATTATTCAATTATTTAAGATATTATTATCAGAAAATTTATTTTCACAAGCTACAATCGTAAGCTCCTTACATTTTCGTTCATATATATTTTTAATTTAATATTAAAATTCTCTACACAAAAAATAATTTAAAGGATTTTTTTTCTTTAACTGTATATTGTTAAATGTATTTAATTACTTTTTAATTGATATTTATTATGATTTCTTAACATTGCTATGTTCATACATTAATTTTAATAAATCGGATGCGAAATTTTTAGGAACTCACATTAGTCAATTTTTGGATGTTTGAGAGAAAGCAATGATTTATCAGATTTTAAAATTTTAGTACTCTCATATCATCGCTTTTATCAATTATGTGGAATGGATTATCACAAATAGATGAACTTTCATTAAAAAAAAATATGAGAACGCTCATTTAGAAGAGAATAAGTTGTACATGGAAAAAAGTTTCCTATAAATTAATATTATACATGACAAGAACCTTTTAAAATAGTATAGACACACACACATATATATATAAACATACATATATATATAGTCTTTATTAGAGTGACAGTAACGAAAATTCATTAGACCTACAATACATTTAACTCTCTAGGACATATCAGAGAAATGACTTAAAGCCATGTAAGAGTTTTCAGTTTAAATCGTTTTATTTCAAAACTATGGAAACATATAGTATTTAATTATATAATACATGCAAATTTTATTATTACCACTATCATTATTGAAAATGGATTTGTATATAATTCTTTATGTTCTTCATTATTAAAATACGTCTTTTTTCACATTCTTGAATCCACAGTAAAATGTTTTTACATATTCAAGTGCATTACGTTAGTGGTACAAAAATTACCTGTTTTTGAATACAGATGGTATTTCTAAGGCAAGTTGGTATTTTCACTGAGTTCTACCATCTGTTTAATAGTGCCAAAAAATTTTAATACTGATTCATAGATTAGTTTTGGTTTTATTGATGTCGCTTCGAGTTGCCATCGTCATTTTGCGTCAAGTTGTCACCATTGATGAGATCTGGATTTATCTTTGAAAAACCGGAATCCAAGCAACAATCAAAACAACTAGGCGTTTCTAATGAATCTGCTCTAAAGAAGGCGAAGATAGTCTCATGGTTAGAAAAGTTATGGTGACGATTTTTGGGATGTGAAAATCGTCATACTTATGGATGTCTTAGAAAAAGGAAAAACAGTCAATGGACAATACTATAGTGAGTAACCTTATTTCAATTTCGCATTCCTAATACCTCATTTCCCATTACTAGCAAGGATATTTTTGTACCATTGTCGTATTACATCCAAAGAAAAAGTATTCACTATAAAAAAAAAGGTATGATAAAATATATCGTAGATAGCCTCTTCGACTTTGTAAAAGCGTGTCTAATTAAACGTCGTGTTCCCTAGTTGAGCATCAGATAATGGTATATTAATTGTATGATTAAAGTTAACTCATTCAAATTCTGCTCTGTTCTGTGTATTTTCTAACGAGCTGTTTGAATAAGATTCTGAAAAGTTTAAAGACGCAAATTGAAAGAATAGTTAAGAAAATTAATGTGTGATGACAAGCAACAAATGGTGTATCACGAGGAGTTGGAATTAGATACAATTAGTTTAGAAGGTTTAAAATTCATGGCGAAACGGAGAGCAATAATATCTCCAATTTAATAAGAAAATTTCATTTATTATATTCGTTAATAATTAACAGTTATTTTGTAAAATAATTGACAAATTGGAAGGTATTATTTCAATATTCATATACTTTATTCATTATTGTAATTATAATTTATCTTGTATTTATTGATAAATAATGATTCAAATCTAATGAAACTACTGGAAAAATGCACTTACTGATTTTGAGACAGAAATTACAAGTTATGTATAATCTAATATTAAAATAACTAAAACTTCTTTTAATTTTAAAATCATTTCCTAATATGAGACTAAAAAGCTTATTATCTATCACCTTGTTAGTTTCAAAAAGATCTGTTTGATAAATCTCTCCAAGTGGGAAAAAAAAGTTTTTCCTAAAAATTTCTCCAGAGAAGCTTTATCTTCTCAGTTAGCTCCATGGATAAATTGGATTTCACAAAACTCTTATAGATATAGAATGAAGCTCAAATGCAACGTTAATAAAAGAAAAACAAAGATATAGTAATCTATGAAATTCAATCAGTCAATCAAACAAAATGTGTCAAATTCAGTTGTGATTTCATGTAATATGATAATTTTATACATTTACTTGTCAATGCAACAATTTTTCTAAAATTTGTCTTTACACAACTATGTTTATTTGGTTATTTACATCTGCCAATTTCTTTTCATTGAGCACTTTACAATAACAAAGATTCTGTAGAATGTATTTTCTTGTGAATAATAAACAAAAAGTGATAGATAATATTTATCTATAAGACAGTTAAATTGTTTTGGGGTTTCGGTTGCTAAACTTTCTCTAAGAACATCAATGTCATAATGATGTTACACTCAGCAGCGAGTATTTACAAAGGAATTGCTTAAATGCAATCTCCTGCTGAAATCTCCGTGTCTCCTATTGTAATTCTTTTAATCGATACGTTAATGAATTTCGCTGAAGCGATAAATATTTAATGTAGCGAATTTCTCGAAAAAGATTAGCCATCAGCATCGACTTTTTTGCTGGAATTCACTTACTGTATTCCTATTAGAAAGCAAAAGCTTAGTATTCGATTCTCAAAATAGTAATAAAGCAAGAAACAAATATAAAGCTAAGTAAAAGTAAAAAACAATAATAAATTCAATGACCAATCGATGAGGAAACGATTTTCGGGTTAGCAAACAAAAGACTTCACAACAATCCTTCTAGAATCATCCATTCACGGCAAAAAGGAAATTGTGAGGGGGAAAAAGCCATGAAAGCCTCGCCTCCTCAAACAGTTCAAAGCCACTAACTACATTCCCCACCTACTACGGAAGAAAGAACATTTACCTCTCAACATTTGCTGCAACGTATATTTTTTGGTATACGTTTATTGTCCTGCTACTAAATCCGGAAGCAATATAACACGCATAAAGTCAATTTGAACCTAAAATAGATTGCTTTTTTTTTTCTTGTGGGAGTCGGGGAGATAGAATGCATTTAAATACATATTTTCTCACAGAATAATACTTTAACGTAGATACTAATAGCTATTTTATGTTAGAAAATATTTGTTTTTATTATAACTGAAGAACAATTTACATAAATACTAAGTTAATGAATCAATGGTGTAATAATTGTTATCCTTTTTGCTTGATGTCTTTAAAAACGTGCATCCCTTTTAAACTAAAAACTCACATTCTTTGAAGAATCGTTTTAGATAAAAATCCCATGTTTCAAGTTTAACAAAAAATTGCATTACGTCCGAGTGCATTCATGTAACATATAACATGCCTTTTTTGTGTCGAACCTCACAATATCAAACTGAGGTAACATGAAGAGTTGAACACTCAAGAAGATATTTCGTTTTACGAGCTTTCATAAAACATCACAAGTGAATTAACTAGAAGTAGCATGCACACACATATGGTCACGTGTTATTTCAAAAATTAGTCCTTGGTTGATTCGAGTTTTGAACCCTCAAATTCCTGGTTACAAGGCTGTAACTATGTGGAACAGGTGATTGAATTACTCATTTAATTTCAAAAGTCATTGGATTACATTTCAAATTAAATTAATATTAGTTTATTAATATTAACGAATATTAGAAAGTATCGATTATTTTTTGTTCAAAATTAAAACTAATATTTCCAATTATTTTACGCTTTATTTGGTGTTCTCTAGATAATATGTCTTAAAGATATATTCCCCAATGAAATTACGTGCTTTACAATTTTAATTCTTTAAAAGAACGTCTAATCTTTTATGCAACAGGCTCAAAGAAAGAGCCATAAATTTAAAAAGTAAAAATAGTCGATGTCAAATCATGTATATCACAACTGCTATTATGACAGGCTCAAAAAGTTAGTTTATTATTATTAACTTCTTTATTTTAACAAAGTTACATTCAAGCAGTTCAGTCAGAATTATAATTTAAAAAATAGCTTACCGCTTTAAAATATAAAGAATTACTTTTGTTTGACTTCTTAACATCTGGATAATCAATTCTAGAAATATGTAATAAATTTAAATCGTATTCAGTGTTACTTATTTATTTTAATATACTGTTTTTAAAATGTCTTATGACTTAGAATTTCTCTAACTATTCATTCTTTACGAAGATTACAAAGTGGCTGCCAAAAGTTAATTTACTTGAACTTATTCTTATCTTTGAATAAAAATATTTCTAAATAAAAAAAAGAGGGATCAGTTTTTTATTTGGATTGGTTTCTAAAACTTCTCGAGTTTCGTTATAAAGATAAACAAGAGTTACATCATTTTTGTTTCACTGTGTTAAACTAACAAATTTTCATCAAAGTTTATTTACATTTACAGTCCCAATCCATCCAGACAGGATAAGGACAAGTTATCAGACTGTCTGATACAAACATCTATTTAGAGTTCTTAAGTTCTTATTTGATTATTTTTTATCGAAGCTACATTTGAGATTGTCTTTTAATCTAATGTTAACCAAAAAAATTCTTCTGGAAAAGATATATCTCTCTTCAATCGATAGATTTCGTGTCTTTTTCTTTCGGAAATTAACTTAGATTGTTGTTAAGAGACCGCGAATAATTTCTTAAGACAAATAAATACATTCAATAGTTTTATTTGGGTACGAGAGAACCATTTTTATTCTAGTTGGTTTTACGTTCCTTTACAGATACTCATTTTAGTTATTGGTAATAAGTCACGAACGATAAATCTGAAAATCAAGAACAAACTGCATTTAAATATTTTACAAAAATTTATTTGCCACATATGTAACAAGAGTTGAAAACTGAGAAAATGTATACACAAACACAACCTGATGATGGTAAGGTGATTATTTAATGTATTCTTGAAATGTAAAATTTGTATTGCTTCTTGATTCGACAGTCTACTGCATGACTATTGAGCTAAATGAAACAACGTGTTTCATGCTAAGGAATTAAAATTAAAGTTTCATTATAATATTTGATGATGTTTAGTTAAGTCAAATAAATTACTATTTTGTGTTTTTTTACCAATTGAGTTATCATTGAGCAAATTAAGAGATATTTATTCTAAAACACTAAATAAAAGATTCCAGTAAAATTCTGAGTATCTTAGTTCTCCTTACTTGAAAAAAGACATCTTCCAGAAATAGACTCGCAACAAAAATAAAGCAAGTGTTTGACCACAAGTCTCAAGAGGGAGAAAGGCATGTACTTCTATAAAAATTTCATTATTCAGCGTAGAAAATTCTTGAAAAAGGACTTGATACTTAAAAGGACGAAATATGCTTTACTAAATTTTTTAAGTTGCTTTCGAGGAGGTACATAAATTTTTCGAGGAGTAAAGAATTTTCTTCTGAATATTTCATAATTATTTTTAAAAATATATTTATGTTAAACATCTTATATTATTTAATTAATATGAAATTCACTTAAAATCCTGGAAAAAATATCATGTTTACAGTCTTTTAGACTGTGGGAACTCCATAAATAAATTTTGGGTCTGAAGGAAAATCGTTGTAATTTTCTATAAATAACACGTATTATTATTTCAGAAAAACATTTCCTATTATTTTTACATCAGTAAATATACATCTATTGTTTATTTTTTATATTATCTTGTTCATGGAATGTTTACCGCTTTTAAAAGCCTTCCTTGTTAATTTTTTACGTATTTTTTCCAATGCATGTTACGGGAATTTCAAGCAACTTCTTTCTGATCCGAAAATTACGTGATTCAAAAACCAATTAAGTTCATCTTAATCAATGCGTTTTTTTTTATTTTATTCCAAATCTGCTTGCTGAAGTATTTAGCATAATTTATGCAAATACTGTCTCTATGATGTTCTAGAAAAACATAGTACCCCGCTTCAGTTAATCTTCTTTCTTATTTTCATATTTTAATTTCAATCATCTCTTTCTGTATATTTAATAAGAAAAGTCAATTTTTGCTTCTAGCTATATCACCGAATTATGCAATAATTTAAATATTTGCATTAATTTAATCCGAAAGGAAACATCGCTTTTCGTTTGTGAAGAAATAAAAAATATTTAAAAATATTCAAGAATGCTTCCAGAAAGATATCTTTCGCTTACTCCATTTACACTGCAAATAATAATTGTGAGAAATTTTCATGACAAAGTAATCTCATACAGTTTTGCTTTGTTGTGAGTTGTCCATTAAAAGACAGAAGTATTCAAACGTATATGTAATGGACTTTCTGCTCTTATCTAAATGAAAAATGTGTTCTAGATTCCAAAAAAAACCTTTTTATGAAAGCAGGATAGGATTAAGTAAACAAAATGAAAATTAAGATTTCCTCTCTCTGCATTGTTTACCGTTTATTTTCTTACTAAATGTTAGTAGTGAATTAATTAAAATATGTTTCCCATCTGGATAACATTTCATTTAGCTCTCAACACGGCATTTATTTATTCATGTATTATATTTATGCGTTAAATTTGCATATACAAAAGTGAAAAGAAAGGACTCAGTTTAGCTAGGTAAAATCTACACTCACGGGTAAGTTTTTATCCTTGAACAAACAGTAACAAGCAATTAATACTATACTAACATGATTTATGTATGTGTTCACAACAAGTGCTAAAAAGAGCATTAATTTTTCTCACCTTGTAAGAGAAATATTCCAGAAAGAGCTCTCAGAATGATATAACAAAGAGGAATTACCGCTACCCATCATGTACCGAAATGCTTTTAAATTCTGTAGAACGAATGGATTCTATCTAGGACA
This sequence comes from Nephila pilipes, assembly GCA_019974015.1. Classification (NCBI taxonomy): domain Eukaryota; kingdom Metazoa; phylum Arthropoda; class Arachnida; order Araneae; family Nephilidae; genus Nephila; species Nephila pilipes. The sequence goes on from BMAW01068237.1 coordinate 925,601, forward strand.
TGAGGTTTGTAACAAATGCCAGGAAATTATTGCAAAAATATTGCAATATCTTTTGTAAATAAATAAAAAAACAACGGCTTCCAAGAACTCTCAAGAAGTTTTTCTTCTTAATACAGTCTAAACATATCTTTCAGATATCTCTTTGATATAATTCTATATATAGCTTTAGAATGTATCAAGAAAATAAGACTTACATTCTATAACAAAATAAACGACGCACCAAGAAGGAGTTTTCCGATGGAAACAAAAATTGGCGGATGCGAAAATTATGCACAGAATAGAAAATAATTAAAATTTCAGAAAAACTGAATTATTTATTTTCCTCTGGCCTGGATGCAAGTTGCCACACGAAGTGGTATAAAGTGATAAAGCTCCCTGATGGTCTCCTGCGGTATTTTTGGCCAAATTTGGTCCAATTGTCGGGATAGGTTATCAACATTCCCTGGTAGATGAAGTCGCCTTCCCATCCTATCCCAGACATGCTCGATTGGAGAAAGATTTGGCTGGCCAAGGACAATTGATAGCAACACGTCCCGTCTGGCATTATCTTGCTGAAAAATAAGGCCAGGGTACTGCAAGAGGAACGGTAGCAAAACAGGTCTCAGAATGTCATCGACGTACCGCTGTACTGAAAGTGTGCCTCTAATGACGACCAAAGGGGCTCGGCTACCACTTTGCACAGAGCTTTCTCATACCCAAATATTCGTGAATGATATGATGTACACGTTCAGTTGATATCTTTAGAGTGTCTGATATTTCCTTTAATTTCAATTGACGGTCATTCAAAATCATTTTGGGGATTTTTTTAATGTTTTCGTCTGTAACAACCTCTTTTGGGCGTCCACTGCGTTCACCGTCTTCGGTGCTCGTTTCACCACGTCTAAACTTAGCATACCAATCCTTGATGGTTGATTTTCCTGGTGCAGTGTCCGGAAACGCGGCATCAAGCCAAGTTTTTGCTTCAACTGTATTTTTCCCCTTCAAAAAGCAATATTTTATCAACACGTGAAGTTCCTTTTTATCCATTTTTTTCACAATAACAAAAGTTGCTTCACTCAAAATGCTATAATTCACAAACTAATGATCCGACAGCTGTCAAATTTATACACGCATCTTTTTAGGGTTAGGACTAACTAAAAAAACATATGGATTTAATTCTAGTAGCTCCATCTATGTGTCAGGCTGGGGACTTTTCAATTGACCTGTTATGTGGTTATTTATGAATACAAATATGATTTTATTTACATAAACAGGTACAGACGTTTACAGATGTATCAATGTTAAAACATGTCTGTCATTACTTTGAATTTAAAAGGTGAAGATTATTTAAACTTGACATAAAATGAGCTCATTGTTTCTTGTCGAAGACGTTTTATTTACTTTAAGCAAAATGGGTTTCGTTGATTCAGAAATACTTCTAACATAATCAAAATAACAGTTCTGAATATCAATAAACTTTTCAAATTCTCATTAAAACTTAATTGACAAATTAGCTCACACAAGTTACTTTGTAACACATTCTTGTAGAGTGCAACACAGGATTTTTAATTCCCACTCAATTTCTTTCACTCTATTAGTTCATATAACTATTGAATTATTGTGAAAACAGAATTGAAGCATTTAAAACACCTATTGAATAACATTTAAAGTTTGAATACATAATTCGACCTAGTAGGTTAAATAGGCTGTGAATCAGTGATGAAAGAAAATTAAGATATATATAAATATATTCTAATTATGAATTCTCTAACAGAGAAACTATAAAAGTAAAGCTCAATTTTCGTTGCTACAATTTCAGTTAAGCAATAATATTTTTCTTAACTGGAGCTGTTTCCTCTGGAAAATTAACATTAATCAAATATTTATTTTGCCCTGTGCTGAGACAGTATCTTTCTATTTTTCAATATAAGAAAATAAAGTTCAGTTTTCAAGGCATTGTAAAATGTTTTCGTATGAAAATTCCTATTTGCCAAAAAACTTCTGTTACTGGTACGAGCTCTGATAGTTTTTGCTTTCAATATCACATGAACAATTTATTCATGCATATATAATTATTCGATTCATTTCTTGATAGATCAATAAAAACTACTTCATTTTTGATGTCATATTTACCACAATCAAGACACATGTGACTTTGATTGATTAACATCAATTATTACTAAATCTGCATTGTTAATTTTACATCATTTCACCAATCGAATTTTTTTCCTTTTGTAGATCCAATCTATGTTTTCCAGATATAACATCAATCTATTATTTCTATGTGACAGAAGAAATGTCAGCTATATCGTGTTTACTACGCTTTTAATTTCCTTCTGATCTGATAGAATAAATGATCATGTATGCATTCTTTCATTATTCACATGATGTGTATTATTTGTGTGCAAGTGTGTATAATTTCTAAGTATACACTAATATATCTTTTATGATATAGTCATTGTTCTTTATATTTCCTTAATGTTCCTTAATATCCTCGTTGCTATATTTTCTGTTTTTGAGCATTAATTACAAACGTTTTTTAATTAACTATTTTTCCTTTCTTTATTTTAAGAACGTTGTTATTTAAACTATCATTGATATTAATTCTTTTTGGCTTACTTTTATTGAAAAATATCTGCAAGATAATAGAACATAAATTCGTGTCAATAATAATACAGCTTATTTACTCTATTTCAAGTAACCTTTCTCTCAGAGGTTCTGAATCATTTGATATCTATAAATATGTTTAGAAGTTTGTGAACAATTCAAAATGTGAAAGGCACCAGAATTCCTAAGCTTTTAAATTATCTCCTTTTTCACTTAATTCACTTAATCATGGGAGTCTTCTTGGCAGTGGCAATGCCAAGAAGACTCCCATGATGGCTTTGTAAAGAAAAGAACACATTATTCAGATCAGAGGTACCAACAGAAAAAGTATCACCCACTGGTGGGTGTTTAAGAGATATAAGGGGTCGTTTGGGGGCCAAAGTTAATTTGGGGGTGCTGAAGACCGCACCTCATTAGACATGAATCGAAAAAAACAAACTGAAAAGCTTAGGTAAAATCTCCCTAGAATTATTATTATCGAATATATGTTTCAAGAAATAGTTTCTAATGTCTTTTGAGCAATGTCAGTCAACATTTCAAGTTTGTTTTGATACACTTTCTTCTCAATAACTTTTTGACTAGTATATAAAGAAATCGCTGATTGCGCAGGATTCTACACAGAGCACATTATTGTGTGTGCATATATTTGTGTTCGATCAACAAAACTTATTTTTAAATGTTGGATAGGTCACGACAAGGTTGAAGCTCCCACAGACACGCCCTCTTAAATTTCTGATGGTAATGTTAATTCCACGGAGATTCTTACTTTTCCTCTCAAAACTAGATTATTGTTTTTAATTGAATAGAACAAAATCTTTTCGAAAAAGTGAAAAAAATAATGTTTCTGTGTGATTACTTTCTTTTTCTGACTTTCAGAAATATTTTTCAACACTGATTAAAAGTCTAAAAACTCACAGTTACGTTACTGAGTTAAAGAATATGAGTCGTTGGGAAGGCCATTTCTTGAAAAGGGGGTGGTGAGTAATATTTTATTTTTTTGAGAAGGAGGTAGAAGGCCAAAAAAAAAATTAGAATCCTATGATTTAGACGAAATAAAACTTACAGTATATGGATGATATTATAGATGCTACAAGTAATCAAATAGAATATATAGCGAGGTTAGTATATAGGAATGTAAAAAAACTACTTTTTGTAGTACTCCAGATAACATACATGTAACAATCTGTAACTTCCTTCTCCCAAGTCTTACACATCCAAAAGGTAACCTTGGAAAGGCCCTGACGTTATTTATTCCCGAATGTACTGACTTCTATGGAAATGCAGATTCAGTAATGATAGTTTCAGAAGATATGGAGAGAATTTTTCTTTTCTGCAAAGTTTAATGTTACCACTATTTCAGATGTGATCTTATTTTTAAAAAATAACAAAACATGGACATAGTACAGTTTGCTATTTAACTTTTATTTAAACAAAAGAATAGATCAAAACCACTAGGAGAGATAAATGTGTCTTATCGCTTTTGAAATCATGGGCAGAAGTGAAATCACCGCATTCCATTCCTGTATCAATCGAAAAAGTAAATCGTGTTCAATTTATTAATCAAATTATAAACATTCAAAATGCACTTAGGAATGCCCAAATCAAGAAGTGAGAAAAGAAATTAAACAAAATTATCACGTATCTTTTGGAATCTGCACCAATATCGTTTGAAATTAAGTCATCTATAGAAAGAGATAACTTACGTATCATGATTAGAATATTAAATCAAATTAAAATAATCTATACTGAAAATTAAATTTATTAGCATGTATGTTGATCCAAATATTCTTCTCCATATCACAATTACCATAGATTTCTTGAAGAAAGATAACATTAATTCTATCAGCATGTTTTTTTCAATACATTTCAATATGTTCATTATACATGTTAGTTGATAATTATATGTGTGTGAAAATTTAAAACACACTCAAATACACATTTTAGTAAAGAATGAAAGTTTATCAAATTCAGAATTTATATATAGATAAATAAGATCCTTTAAAACTTGAAAAGTGAAAGAAGAATTTTACTAAAATAAAGTTTTTTCCTTGGATAAACATGACTTAATTAGTACACGAATTATTTATTTGAATAACATAACGTCGAAGTGATCATTGATTTAAGAAAAAGTCATAAAACGTACTTCACCATACTTCAAGCATGTTATTTTAATTAGAACTAATTAAATTACTGACAAATGTCAGTTTTTAAGAAAAATATTTTCATTCAAAAGCTCAGATGATAATTCAAAAATCATATTAAACTTAAATAATTGTTATCACATGGATGAATAACATTAAGTTTTACAAATTTCATAGGACATTTTTAGCAGACATTAGAATTAACGATGATATCCCATTTATCTTTCAAACTAATCCTATGTATTTTCGAATTATTTCTATTCATACATTAATAATAATTGAAGTGATATATTAACTTTATTTCTTATATTTTTCTCTCAGTCTATATTTTCGAGAAGTATTTTAATTCTATTTTCAGTACAATAACAAACTCCAATGAAATAGAATGTCTGTGAGACTTAAAGAAATTAGAATATTATTTAATTAATTAGACAATTTTATTTTATTCAGAAAATGAATAAGAAAATGTATTCATGTTTGGTTATTATAAAAGGCTAAAAAGTCAGTTAACGTGTAGACATGTAGTATATATCATCAAAATATGAAATTTATTGAAAAATGCATATGACTGAAAATAAAGTATAAAAAGAATCCCAGACAAAAAGAAATAAAATATTCCTGAGCAGATGATGTAAGGTAAATGGCTTTATATGAGTCTGATTCGATATTATAATTTTTACCACGACGTAAAAATCATAACAAAATAAAATAAAACTTATTAAATGCAAAATATAAGGGAATTTATATGCGTAAAGCAATTTCAATAAATATATTAATCGTGTATATGTACATATATATATATATATATATATATATATATATATATATATATATATAGTATATTACCAACAAGTATTCAAATCAAATATATTCAATTTCATAGCATATGTGCAAATATATTAATTGCACTAAATATAAATTAGTCTGATTTTTTTTATAATTCCTTTTTAAGTTTCAATTAATCCTAACGTGAATGTTATTTAGATAAATTTTTTGAAAATATTGAAATTATGAGTAATTGTTATAATTATCAGTAATCATTATCATTAAATACAATTTTTATTCAAAAGAAATGTTACGCGTAATCTTTCATTGTGAACATCGTTATTCATTCATAACAAATCAGGCAAGTTATTTAAGCAATTTAGGCATAACATATGCCTTTTTAAAAAATGTTTACCTTAAACAAATTACTTCCACTAGAAAATTGTAAAATTACTTTCAACTGGGTATCTTTTATCGTTGCTAAAAACCTTTTAATGAATTATTTTAAGAAATATATGATTCAGAAAACTTGCACAAGACGTACATATATAAAAAAAAGTACAGGAAGAAAGATATTTAGAAAAAATAAATTTTCTTATTTTAAAAGTGAAAATGGCAAGCACTTCTCCAAAATTTCTTCATTAAATAAAATGAAACTCTTAATTCTAATTTAGTGAATAATTAATCATTATCTATAAAAATTTACTAGAGGGGTGATAATTATTAGTTTTCCGTTAAAATGTTTCTAGTAATCAAACTAAATCAAACAAGTGTTCGTTTAGATGCATCTCAGTTTTAAAAGTAACATTTAAGTACATTTCGTATCGTTTACACTGTTTAATAATATTCTGGATTACAGCTCCAAACCCGCACGTTTACGCTTTCTGACTGAAATTCTGTCACACGGAGCCACATTAATTAATGGGTCGATAGGACCATGAGAGTCAGGTTAATTTGAATATTTAACATCTTGTTTACATGTGTTTACATCACAGGGCAAGCTAACGCATCTTATATATCTCATTCTCCTCTACCCAACCTAATAACGGAAGAGACTGGGAATCAATGTAGCATTTTTTTTTTCTTACGGATTCCTATCCTAGTTCAAAGACTCACGTTTCCTCAGGGTATTTCTTTCGCTCCAATCTACTTCTTTCGAAAAAAGATCTGATGCCAATGTAATACCAGGATATGAGACTCTATCCATTTCCAGGGCTGAATTTCTTTCATTAGTTTTACTCAGTAAAAAAAGAATTTTTCACTTTTTTTTTCTCTTTTTAGTTTTTATTTATATATATACTAGAAATGTTGCCTGTTTTACTTATCTTTTTTTAAAGTTTATGCATATACGTTAGTCTACTTTTCATTCGTATGTTTCTCCTAAGATTAAAAATTAACAATTTTAAATGTATACCTTCGTTAAGCAAAAACAGCATATTTTTACAAAGTTTATCAGAAAATTTTCTTTCTGTAATTGAAAGATATATTATTCCAATCACGTTCTTCTTTTAGAAAAAAATATGTCAGAAAATCAATACTTGAGTTTCATAAAATACATTCAAACTTCCTGGAGTTTTTTAAGGTAGACATTTGACTTATAATTTCTTAAACACTAAAATCATAAATTGTAGATCCTTAATATTTAACAATGGAAGCTTTAAAGAATTAGAGGTATTTAGTTCTGCTGCTATAAAGAGTGGTTTAGATCTAAATTTCTAACTGCCAACAAAGCCCAAACATCTAAAATCGTAAACTATTTAATTCTCTATATACATATACATCCTTAGATAATACTTTTTAAGTTAACTAAGTACTTTGGGCCAAAGTACTGTCATTCAATAATAGGAAAACTACTTTGGTTGAATGAGATAATATAAAAAGAAATTTAAAAGGATACATTGTGTTTATATCATAAAATAAAGGAACTTACAATTTAGCTTTTTATTAGTTGAACGAGCATTATATCACATAAAAAAGGCAATAAAGTTTGCTTGGTGTAGTAAAACTAATACAAAACAATAAAATATACAGTTAAAAACCTAAAGAACCAGATATAAAATGTTTTAAATACATATATGAAGTAACTAAAAATAATGGGTATTCTTTTGTAAAAATATCAAGAAACGCCTCAGAAATGATTCAAAAACGAATTTTAAAGTATTATAGTGTTTACAAAAAAAATATCTATTTATTGACTAATAGTTAAAAAATATTTCAAGAGATGAAGATTTTTCTATGAAAATATTCTTTTTTATGCATATTATGAATTCTGGAACTAATATTCGAGAAATTGGATGAACTATTATTAACATACAGCTATGAACTTTCCAAACATCATGAATCAGAAATAACACTCACCCTGCAAGGGTCCTATTAAATCAGAATAATAGTTATATGAGGTTAATAAGTTCTTACGGTGAAATAAGTAAGTGAAACTACTCCGGGAAATAAATTGAAATAAAAGCGATTTTCTATTTCTAAATAATTTTTTTTAAGATATACGAATTTTCCCCCATCGTAGTTTTATATTAATACGAGTGTATTATTAAAAATAGTTTCTAAAGATTAAACCCTTATAGTAATTAACACACATAACTAACACTATAAAAAATTGAAATTTTATATTTTCCACTCAATAAACTCATAATACTCCATTTTCTATCATCACTTATTAATACTTTATCACGTTTTTCTTATTAATTGTTAAAACAGCATTTGACTCCAAAAATAATTGCAACAAGAAAATTTTAAATTTTTTTATTTTTTTTTTTTTTTTTTTTTTTTTTCTTTTTTCCCCTTACTCTTTGTGGAAACAATGATATTTTAAAAATAATTTTGTAAAATATTTTATCGATATTTATTTTTTACATTATATGCAAACATTAAATTCACGAAAAATACGAAAAATGAACAATTTTTAATTAAAGAAGAATAAAAATATAAATATATTCCTTATAGATTGAGAAAGTTGTTCTACAACTAAAAGGAAACCTGAAAACAGCAATCAATATGATTTTGAGGCAATAAGAATAGTTTGTATGAATGCATTATTTGAAGTTATATAAGAGTTGCGCAAATGGAAAGAGGACAAGCTGGCAAAAACAATACTTTTATAGAAAATCTAAAAGAAATTGCCAGAATTGGTGAAAATTGGTCACATCGTTTCGACGGTAAGTTAAAGTCCTTCGCAAAGAACAGGAGTAGGCAACCTTTTCATACCTACGACAGACTTTTGTATCTCTGTTCGCAGTAAAATTTTCTAACCATCCACAGGTTCCACAATAAAGGTGATTTATAAAGTAGGCAAGTAACTTTACTTTATAAAATTAATGAAGCAGAGTTACAATAAGCTAAAGCATATAATAGTAATTACTTACCAAGTATTTTATGTTAGATTTTCTCTAAGTCTGGTGGAATAAATCTTTATAAAACAACTTACTATGGTTAAACGTCTTTTTTATTTATACTTTGCAGACATAAAAATTACATTAGTTAATTGAATTATTAGTGGTATCCTTGAAGCTGATGTTAGGAAAATAAATATTGAATATCTAGTTCAGTTTTTGTGAGAAACAAACGGCCTACCTTTTCGGAAATATCCTGGTGGTTTCTTCCTATGATCATAATTTGATTAACAGCACTAATTCCTGAATCCGCAAAATATGAGCTAAGGAAATGTATAAATAAACCGCATACCGTTTTCCATATATTTGCATATAAGACCGGCATTTTTTTTATTTTGCCATAGTTTTTCATATCCCCCACTTTGGAATTATGTTTACTCTTTTCATCATATCTAATTTCTAACAGTTCTTCTTGGCAAGTTGTATCAGCCTCTTCAATATTTGAGGTTAAATGATTTTTCATCCAGTCATATACTTTCAATTTCAAAATATCTTCAAATCGTTTTTCCTATGTCCAATTTATGTTCGCTAAGAGGTCTACTGAATCATCTTTAATAGATGATAATTGAGGAAACTGACAAAATTATCTCTGCAATAGATTATGACGAAGTAGTTCAAGTTTGTCAATAAATAATAGCATGATACTTTGGCAACCAAAAAGAATTTTATAAGCTCCTTGAAAGAGTACTCCAAAAAGAGTTTTATTAGCTCAGGTATATCCTGATGCAAATTGAAATAATATCTTTTGACACAAATTGGCCTTATTATTACTCTTAAAAACTTACATGACGTTATCATATAGTGCTACAAATCTAGCCAAAGATGTACCTTTTGACAGCCACCGAATTTTATGTGTGCAAAAATAACTTAATAAAAATCTTCATTATTGTCCTAGCAAAACTGCCGAAACATTCGATCATTCTTTTCATTGGATTTTATCTTGTTTACTGCTTGAATTATTATAGTTAAGGATGAATGGAGACCTGTGCTTAGATTTTTTTTCTACATGATGTTGTCTATGCACCACACAATGAATACACAAAGCATTTAGGACTTTCTGCTTCAAAAAGAGAACGAATTCACGGTAGCCACCTACCATTGATGTTGATCCATCAGTAGCTCTTACAACAATATTACTAAAAGCAATATTATTTTTACTAAGTATGTTTTCACAGTACTAAATATAGATAATCCTTTTTTATATGTGATGAGATTTATTGCGAATAGCAATTCTTCTCGTAATATTTTGTTTTCATCAAAATAGCGTGAATATGCCATCAATAAAGCATCATTAACTGCGATGGTAGATTCGTCCAATTTCATGGAAAATGATGAGTTTTGGAGAATATTTATATTTTTTTTCAACAATAACTGCCATTTCATGAGTTAATCGCTTTACTGAAATAACGCTAGAGGCAACGTTTTTAAAATTTGAGGTATATTATTCTTGAGATAAATTGTTTTATAGAGGGTATTATTACATTTTTTCCAATTTTACAGTTTTTTACCATTTTTTGAAACTAATTTTGAAATACGATGAGTGGTTATTAATCTATCATCGTTCTTTGTATGTTGTTTCTTAAATGATGCCACGTTAATTGAATGATTTTAAAAAATTTTGCATATTTTTTGAAAATATTAAATGGGCTAGTCTTTACCCTTTGGATGCTTTGTTGAAAGATGTTCTCTCAATCGACTTGCCTTCATTGTCTCATTGGATAATGTTTTATTGCACAATAAACACATTGCATATGATTTATTTAAAACAGATTCTATCAAACCCAACTTCAGATATTCTGTCGAATAGCCATTGGCGTATTTCTTTTTTGAGACATGGGCTCACGATATTTCACAATCTTTTGTTTGAAGCTGTAAACACATACTAGTTGTCAGAAATCTAACTGTATTTTGATCTTTAGTTTCGATTACGTAACGATTTAGCCTCACTTCGTAAAGTGAACAAAACTTCAGCGTCATTTTTTCCCAGGGGTTATAGTTTTAGTAACCAGTCACTCAACCATAAGCACTTAAATAAAAAAAATAATATGAAATACCAAATATTTAATTTATGACTTTAGAATAGATTCGAATTTTTCTTCTTAATTTTTTTAACTCGTATAGTATGGACTTGATTTAAATTCATATACTTGTCTATGATTCAGAATATAGTATTAAATATCTCTGACTTGCAATCAATAATATTTTATATGAAAGAGGAGTATGCATAAATCTTGCAATGTTTTCCGAATTTAAATTAGGATTTTTTAGAATGTATCACAATATGTAAAAACTAAGTTTGAATATAAAAAATTATAAACTGATAAGGACTTCGCAGTAAAATAAGCATCTAAGAGCTATGAATACGAATCACTCATGAGTGCCATTAATGAAATAAATATTTTAAATAATTTTAAACATACACATTCTTTCGCTGATCAATGTTTGATGCATTGGTTGTTGTTAGGATTAATATTTTGACTGTTTTCTTGTATCTTTGTTTTATTATACATCAAGAGCTATTTAAGAATTGACATTTTAAATTTCCTTCTAAAGCAACACAGCATCTTTGACAAGGAAGATTAATGTTGTGTTCGAAACACGAATGACAAAAAATATCATCAACACTAAAGTCTTCGGAAATTCAATTCTCCAAAAAGATGGAAGCCTTAATTCTCCCATGAGCTTAATGATCTTTCAGTAGCCTCGGGTGATAACGTTGTTTTGCATTAGATGTTCAGCAAAAGAGAAATAAATTTCTGGTGATGAAAAGTGTGTGTTCGCTTTAGTTCCCGTATGCCTATTCATTGATTCATTACAGGAAAAAATATTGACAAAAAACTCTACATTCCAGGCTTAATACTTTTTAAATGACATTTACATCTCAAAGTAAAACTAAATAATAGCATTCAAAGAAATAACAATATGATTTATTCAGATATGACTTTGAAACACAAAACGGAAAAAAAACGTAAAAAACATTAAGTTAAATTATTCTAAAGTTTAATTAAATGTTGTCACATGCCCATCTTAATTCAAAATTACTGTAACATTATATGACAAAATCTTAAATAATAAATGTAGCAAATTTTATTTAAAAATAATTAAATATTACGTATTACAAAAAAAATTAACAAATAAAAATATATATAAACATGAAGTAATCACATAATACACTTACCGCCTTTTATTTGCATGAAAAGAAAATTATATTGAAAGTAAGTTAGTACTCACAAACAAGAAACGATTAAAAATTAAGCTTTAGTAGGACAAAATTTATTAAAATTTATTAATTATCAAAGTACAAAATCATTAAAACTCTCAATAAGATGCTGGATCGTCGTTGTTTCTAATATATTCTGCCATACGTCGCAACATGGAGTCGTAGAAGCTCTTAATGGTGTCTTGATTCAAATCACCTCGAGCAGATTGAATTTCGGTATGTAGATTTTACAAATTTTGTGGTAACGTTGGAGTCCTAATGAAACGGTCTTCAGCATCCCATAAGTTTCCTATGAACAATAGGTCTGTAGTTGTTGCTGGCAACAACTATTGCCCATGGATGTGAGACAAGTTCTTGAGATGGCAGTTGTATGAACACGAACACTGTGTTTTTAAAAAAATAGAACTTGAATGGGCGTTCGTAAAAGGAATGCCCTTAGTCGAAGGACATAATATCCTTCGGACTGTTAAAGTGACTCTGTTGAAGATCAACGGCGAACGGGTAGCACTCCATACTATTATACCCAACTGTCTGGATGTGTGACGAGTAACAACAAATAATCCATAGAGTCGATGATCATTTTGCCAATACTCAAGGTTGTGGTTATCATCCTCACCAAGAAAAAAGCAAGACTGATCACTTAAAATGACCCACTGCCATTCCGAATGGCTCTATGCTACTCCTCCGTGGCACAATTGTAATCTCTGGCGATGTTGCTGTAGTGTTGGAAGCAATGATCATAACGGTATTCGTGCAAGCAATCCAGAACTTCTCTAATCCTAGAATAACTTCTTTGTATCCAATTCCACAAAAGGCGTAAAAGTAAAACACCTTTGTGATCGATATGACGCGCAATCCGATGGAAAGACCATGCGCCTTTTTGCAGTTCTATGATGCGACTCTTTTCAAAGGCGTCCAAATGTTCAAATACCTCTTTTTTTCCCCTCAAAAGCATTCTAAACTTCAAAGCGATAAATTAAATCAAACACAATAGTCAGAATCAAAATTGAGTACTTTGTGAGAACCTTTTAAAGGGTGTCTTTAGTGACGTGATAATTCACATGTTTGCTGACGCGATTGGCTCCATCGTAGCACTAATCGTTTGCATATCTGACAGTTACTAAGCAATTTCGTAATTTGCATTCATATACTTTGCTTCCTGCTGAGTTAACTTTTTTGGCGATGAATATATATATAAGAATATAAATAAATATTAATGCTACTTACACAATTTTAACTACTTTAATAATCATATTAAAGTCTCTAAAAACAAATATATAAAAATTTATTAAAATAACAAACCTACAAAAATTACAGCATTAAATAAAAAAGAATCAGTAAATCATCAAAATAAACATATAAAATCGAAAAATTCTTCAAAATTAAAAAACATTCAAAATATTATAATGAAAAAAAAATTAGTTTACTAAAATACAAAAAAATAATAATTTTAATAAAAACATATATGAACCATTAATTAAAAATTAGAACTTGGTTAAGTACTAAGCTATCCAAAACATGGCATATCTCAAGAGAAAAGAAAAGAAATAACGAAGTACAAAAAGGAAGACAAGGTATTACAATACTGTCCCGTACTTTGGAATCGAAAATGTGCGTTTAAACCAGTATGTATGTACGTATGTATGTGTGTGTATAATATATATATATGGGGGGGGGTGTAACGATTCTGTATGCATTTCTTGAATAACGGTGAGTATTCACTAAATTTGCCACTCACTAATTACCACTAAATTTGGTATAAATCCCTAATTACCACTAAATTTGGCATAAATGTGATAAATTATTGAAAAACTATAAAATTAACTGGATTATTTACATATTCGCTTCAACTTAGCAGCGAATGTGATAAAAATCTATAACTTTACCGAAATTCGACCAGTTATTGTAGCAGCTTGGCTTTTATCAAGACGTAAGCCATTAATAGGCAACTCATGACGACACATAAATAACACACAACTATTTCGTTACTGGCGGTCTCTGTCGATGTTGGATACACTAATCTGTACATCACTGGCTGCACATAGCACCGAGATTTCGTTGGTTAATATTTATAATCTCAAGCCGACTAAATGTTTTTTCACTTCTCTCTCATATTTTATGAAATAATGGCTGGTGTTCATGATTGTTTTAATTTCGAGTTAATTAATATCATAAACACTTAGAAAGCAAACAGTAGTTTTCTTACGGTAGAAAAATATGATGAATTGCGAAAAAATTGAGTAAATACAAAGTGAATAATAAAGCAAATACAAAAATAGAAGGAAAAACTAGATGATTATCAAAGATTAACAACATACATAAATCAATGTTAAGAAATGGATCTTTCAAATCTATCTTTAAAAATGTAATCAATGTTAAAAAAACTTATCTTTCCTAAAGTAAAGACAGCTCCAATGTTATATTTAACGTGTTCTTTGAAGAACTTTTTACCCTAATTGATGAGGCCCATTTATCAATAGGTAATGGTGATGGAAACAGGATGTTAAAAGTACTTCAAAAAATACAGAAACAGTATTACAGAAGTTATGATTTATATAAATTTATGTGAAAGTTGTCAAAAAAAATCAAAGTTACCCAATAAAGGACTTATTGTTAGGCCGATGCTCTTTGAGGAGAGGAACTCAAAATGCTAGATAGACCTAATTGACATGCAGTCGCAACCAAATAATGACTAAATTTATATTTGTCTTTCAAGACCATTTGTATAGTTGCATACCCTAAAACACAAACGTGCAAAAGAGGTTGCATATTACCTAATTGATATTTTAACTACATTTGGAGCCGAAGGTGTTCTGAAAAGTGACAATGGACGTGAGTTCAGTTATCAAAAAGTTGAAAGCTCTCGTGTAGTGTGGCCAGATCTGAAAATTATGCCCGAAAAACCTAGACTTATCCAGGCTCAAGTTTCGGTCGAATGTGCAAACCAAGATATAGAAAATATGCTAAGTTCTTGGTTGGAAATAAATCAAACTAGTAAATAATCCAGATGGTTACATTTTGTGCAACTTATGAAAAGTAAGGTATTTCCTGAAAACATCAATTATGAATTATATATATTTGAAACAATTTTAAAAGTAGGCTTGAAATGATCTTCTTTACCAAATGACCTTATTGAAACCTCATAACTGAAGAACTTCAGGGTTTAATTGAGACAGTTAATAACACTTCCGAAAACACCAATAGTGAAATAGAAGAGAATTCTCGTGTGAACAATAACGATTCATTGTAAAATGACCCTCTACCTGAAATTAATTTTTAGACTCAGAAAGAGGATGAAGCACCTGTGTCTTTAATCCAGACAGATGCTTTAAGCAAACAGAAACAAGTAGGAAAACATAGAATTAGTGCTAAAGAAGGTTTTGAATCACTGGCAATGAAATGTTGAAACTTTCAAATCTTAAATTTCCTTCTGATAAAGTTGGTGACACAGTAATACTATGAGCACCAGGGGCTGACAGAGCAAAAAGGGATCCACGAAATTTATTAGCATTGAAATAAGAAGTCAAAATGAAGAGATGTATGATTTAGGAACAAAATTCGGAAGACTTTTACAGCTGTATTGCAAATCAATTCACAATTTATGAAGCATTTTTTTTTTTTTGTTTGACGATGTTCCAGATCTAGCAATACCATTTCGAGAAGAGAAAATCATCTGTAAGTCAGGGACTCTAACGATGTGTTTGTAAGGGACAATGCAAGAGAGAAGAGCCTGAGAAACGCAAATGCTAACAATTTGACAGACTTTGTAATTCTATACGTCTCTCATAACAGTCTAATATGTTTTTAAAAGCTTAAAAATGCTTAAAAATTAATAGTAGTAGCAATAAACGCTATTTTCGAAAAAAAATTACTTTTCTCAAAAATATGGGTTTAGTTTGTTTTGATGTGTGTGTGTCCAGAGTTAACTGTGACACAAATAATTGATGAATTGAACAAACAACTGAAAGCTTTAAAGTAGAAAGATTAAACTCGTTATTTCAAAATATCCGCATTTGCGTTTTAACGTCTAACGTCTCCTTGCTGAATTTTTTCAAACTTGCAATTCAAATCACTGTTCTTTTTATTCATTCTGTACTAAATGCGAAGTATAATCATTTTTCTGGAGAGCAATTTCCTCTTTTTTGAAAGTAAAAGTATTAAAGCGCTTTACCAAGCCTCTTACTGTTATAGACAATCATGGAGAAAACTTAAATTTAATTCCGGAACGATCTTAAATGGAAGACTAGAATCCTGATTTTGCGTAATGGGTTTATAATGCGTAATTTTTTGTTTAGCTAGTAATGCAGTTTTTGTATTTTAAATTGGAAAATCCTTGCAAAGGGAAATTCAAACATATTACTGACTTATAGAATGAATACTTCGGTATACTGATTTATTCAAAACAAAACCAAAATAATTCTCTATTAGAATTTCATTTCTTACATATAATGAATTACATAAAGGTAGTTTTAAAACTTTTTTTTTTTTTGAAATGTTCATATCAAATTATTAAATACCATTTTTATGTTATATAAAAAGTTTCTATAGATTTTTTTTCTTTCAATATGGTCTCTGATTTTTTTTTTAAATTTTAAAATGTGCTGAGTAATATCAAACATAAAACCTATATCCCATATGCGTAATAGCTTCTGAAACTGAAAATGCTTTTATTTTGAAAAATGGTCATGGTAAATTATTTTCACATTCAATAAATAATTAATTTATTTTATTCCGTAGGACGTGTCTCAATCGCTATTTTTTTGAACAATTTGCTTTGACCGGTATACAAGATAAGAATAATATGTTCGATAAACTGAAAATATATCATTCATGCATAATTCTCCTATAGAAAATTCATTGGTTTCTATTAAGCCGTGATTGATCTTCTTAAGAGCATCCCTAGAGTTGGATTTACTGTCAAAAATGAAAAAATATAATTGAAAGCAATTAAATTAATTTCTTTGAAAAAAGAGTCTAAAAATATTCATTTTGACATAAAAAATAATAAAGAGATCTTCCGCAGTTTGTCTAGAGCCGACTGTTTTATATAGGCATCGAAACCATTATTCTTACATTTATCAATAAATTAAATCCTTATGTGGCACATAAGGACCCTTACGGATCCTTAAATACGTAATGGTTCTACTGGTTTCATTTCTATGATAAATAATATTAAATATATTCGTAGTCGAACAACATAACTTTTGTTTTTAATTTCTCACTTGATTCTTCTTTTTTTAGAGGCCAAAAAATTTAATCATATTATTCTTTATAATTCCCATATTGTTCTTCATATTTATTTTATAAATATTACGGGAAGTCAATTTTAAAGACGTAATCAATTGTTCTTACGTAATATTGAGCGAGTTTTCATTCACAAAAACTAATTTAGAAAAATCTTAACTTTTTCTAAATTAGTTTTTTAGGGAATAGATGTTTTTTTGACAACCGATGACTGTTATCTAAGCATTTTTGATGGATTCGATACAATTATAAAGGATGAGATAAGGCTTTTGTACCCGACAGAAACCAGAATGTCATAAGTGTCACAAGAGGCATCAAAATGATTGATATTACTTTCATCCTATTTCTTCGTCGGAACAAATAAGACAGTGATTTTTTCCAAATGTCTGGGAGGTATGAGCGGATTGTCATCATGAAACCAAAGTACCTAAACAATTGTTATGTCTGCTTATTGAGCCTCTAAGCATTTTTTGGTAGAATACTGGATACCTTACTCATTCAGTTTTTAGTTTTATTATTATTGATTGATTGATTGCATTCCTTTCATAAATATTCCTTTTCACGGAAATCGGTAATCTGTTAGAAGCAAGGATCCATTTTATATAAATATCAGCTTATATAAATATCAGCTGTCATAAAACACATTTACGGTGTCTATTCTAACAGCTGTTCTTCAAAATTTATAAACTTTCATTAAAGATGTATTTTTTTACTACGTCATCTAGAAATAAAGCTCCATTTGGCGTTAATGAATAAAAATGACACTTTTATATTTCATACGTGAAATTTATAATTTATAAAAATTTTGTTTAGACTGATTTTAACATAAATGAGTATTCTACTCTTTAAAAAAATACTGGTGTCAGTTTATTATTTTGTTATTGTGAAATTTTTTGACATGAAAAAAAACTTAAAAATTTTGATCCTGTACTTTCATTTTAAGTGGAGATTGACTTAAAAATAGTTTTTATTAAAGTCTTCAGACTAAATCAAAATAGAAAGCTTATTTTCTAAAAATTTAACTTTAGCTTTAGTTTATTATAATGAAAAAAAAATCTGAGTGAACTTTTAAAAGAAATTTTAATAAGACAAAAAATCGATAAAACAATATTTTTAGTGATCATAAATAAGTACCATATACCTTCGATCTAAGAATCAATTCTATATTTTTGCAATATTTGTGGTATGTCTTAACGAATGGGTAAGATATTATAATATGTTGTAATATCTACTAAACACTGCATAACAATTCAAGACACTTTTAGTATGATATAAAGATATTAATGTCTCGGCATTCTCCTGAATCTCTTTTTGGCCATTAATTTTATTTTTAATATTTTCAAAGCCTAAATTTTCAAATCACGATTTTAATGCGTAATATTATTATGGTCATTATGAGTTTCAAAAGTTTAAAACAACGTGTTTAAATGCAAAATCTATTAGATTATATTAATTTTTATATTTAGCTTAGTAAAGATTTCTGAAAGTAAAAACATTCTAATAAAAGAGTTGTTATAATAATATATATTTTTAATTATTATATAAGGAAAGATATGTCTTTCATGTTAACCGAATACTCCTCCGTAAGCTTTCCGATTGTTAAACTATATTTTCTAAGCTTACTATTGTTGTATATCTTCTTTGAAAAATTTTAAATTGTGATTTGTGAAGAATCTTGCAGAACAAAAAGAAAAAAGTTAAAAAGTAAAATATTTAAAGGTGTGGTTTATATATGTTAAATACACAAAGTATAAAAAAAAAACAAAAGTTTTTAGTCAAATGTCAAGAACTTATTTAATGCTGGTATAATTTTAGGGTTTTCTCCCTCCCCCTCAGATTAGTGCATACGTTTCATTCATTATTTACAATTATAATTAAAACAGAAAAATTTGAAAGTACTACGTTTTCTTTAACAGAAATCACATACAAAAGCATACTTTGCACAAATGGTCAATCGAAGCAAAGAAATCGAAGCCTGAAAATCACTTTGAAAAAAGCGTAGAATTTTCCGAAGCAAGAGCGTAAGTACATAAGATCCTTTCAAGAAATAAATCTGGATTTGTAGAAATTTCCAACATAGTTATACGATTGGTGAATTTCGTTTTCTAGGAACCTTTGAGAACTAAGCTGCTCAAGAATATACCGCTTTATTCGGTTTAGAAAACGCTGCTTTGATGTTGTTTGAATTCTTTACAAAGGACATATACTTTGGGGATTAAATAAAAGTCGAATTCAAAAAGAATAACAGCTCTCAAAAAGAAAAAGCTTGCATTTTTTTTAATTTCACACGCTGTTTTCATAATTCTTCCAATTAATGAAGATGTACAGTTTGATTATTGCTCGTTCATTTAATTCAATCACGTTTTATTACAGTAGAAATTTCATAACAGGCAATGATGCCTCAAGGAGGACAGTAAACTAAACAGGACAGTAACTAAAACGTGTTATTAACACGTTTTAGTTACTGTCCTCCAACTACAGTAGTACTGTAGTAC